>BGZK01001063.1:0-219208 GCA_005406025.1 Eumeta japonica
CGAATATAAACCGCCTGAAGTGTCGCAGTCGCCCTCGCGACAGTCGCGTCTAACCGCCAATAAGAACGATGTAGCTCTTATTAGTTGCGGTAATATCTCCGGACGATGCGTCGGCGCAGGCGCGGGCGTCCCGTCCGTATCGCGTGTATCGGCGCGGCCGGGATAGCGCAAACAGGCGTTAACCTCGGACGAACGCGGTCGCCGGCACCTTGCGGCGTCCCGCGGAACTGGTTCCGCCGCGGCGCCGTTCTGTCGTCGTCCCGCTCCCGCTCGTCGTGGACGTGGTCTATCCGTTTCTTTTGGAAAACTGTTTGATCGGTTTCCTTTTATGGTCACTCTTCCGATACAGTCGTTAGTTTCGAGTAAGAATTGTTCTGAAACTTTCACAATCCTCTCAAAATTATTTAAATATCCCATTTAAATGTTATTGTTATAAATACTTATAACGATAAGCATTAGATTGGTTTAACAAAATCGGCTATTATTGAACTGAAAACTTCTCTAGGCTCTGGGCGATTTTTGTACAAGTAAAACCTTTTGATTTTGAGTCACTAACATGCTAATGTTTGTGCGCGTGCCAGTAGTTATATATATATGTATGTACAGTATATATATAAGTACCTGCAGCGGCTCTATACACATAATTATATGTATATCCAAACGTACTGTATATACCCGAATGTAAGATATATATACCTCATTAATACGAGACCTCAGTCCTCATCGAAGGTTTTACACTGCATAGATACATATCTACGTAAATTTTTTGCCTAGGTATGTAAAATATGATTTTACAGTAGCATTACGGCACTCCGAGCAATGTTGTTCGGAGTGGGTCTTAACCAGGGAGCTGAGAAAAGATGTCTGTTAAAGCCGGAGTCGTTAATATTAATATATAGGGGTCGCTCAACTCGATTTACTATTTTTCATGTAAATATCACGAGGATAATTATTTTTCAGTTTGAGAATTTTGTAGTTAAAAAATTAATGGAGGGATTCAAACGCCTGAACATATTCTTATAGGCGATTAAACCCTCTACAAAAATGTCTCTCATCGTTTTTCGATAACTTATCCAAAAGTTATTTAAGCTAAAATTTAAATATATGGTAAATTTTACTTTTTTCCAGTCTATGGTTAAGCGATTAAAATTAACATTAAATGTCACAAAATCTTTCTAGGAATCATTAAAAAAAATTGCTACGTTTAGCAGGAAAAATTTTTTAATAAGCATATTAAAATATACTCCATATCAATTCAAAAAAGTTTCATTACAACGAAACATTAATTCAACAAAATTATTTTATTTTTTTTTAATCTAATACAGGTTTAAAAGTGAATCTATTTAGAACCTTTGCCGTGAAATAACAGAAATAAATTACCCTAATTCTATTTAAACGAAAAATAATTTAGTATTCATAAAAAAATATAATATCTTGTTTATTCTATAGATATTTTAATGTACCGCTATTGCCTGTTCACTTCAAATATTTTAGAACTAGCTTCCCGAAATAGAATGCATTCCTTCATCTTTTACTAGTATTTATCACCTCACTGATTTAATTCCAATGTCGTTCCCGCTTCATTTCTGTTCCCGGTACTGTCCTTGATTTCAATCCCGGTCACGAAAAAAACACTTTACATGTGCTAAGTTTGGTGATGATTGATCAAAGGGCGTCATAGCGATCTCCTCATACATACACAACTACATTTGTATATAACAGACGATCATCTTATTTCTTCGTCGAATCGGTTATTTGTAAACAGAATATATTCTTTTAGAAACATATGCAAATTTTTACAACGGTTCATACTTACAATAATAAACACTACGAAATGCAATCGAATTTCGATTAAAGATAGATTTCACGCGATAAAAGAAATCTGCCCCGATAAATGAGGATGTACATGTAACGGTCGAAGTGAATGTTAGCGGCTTATCGTTCAGGTCACAGCGCGAGGCGGGCTGCGCGCTCGTGCCGCCGGTGCGCTCATCACGACAAAAGGGGCATCGACTATCGCGCTAATCTCAAAATAAACATCACTAGTGAAAGATTGAAAGAACGAGAATTAAATTACATTTCGATTCCGATGTAGAACAAATGCGGGGGCGATGATAATTTTGTATGTGAAACTGCAATAATGCGTCTATTGATTAAACTCAACAGTCATCAATTCAAGCTTTTTTTTTATCACTGTGGAAGCTTATTCGCCCACAGTCTTATTTGGGATGGAGGGACTTCGAAACTTAAATTTGTGAGGGCGGCCCGGTCATGACAATTTCCAGAACCCGACGACGGCCACAATATATTACCCGGATATGGGTGCTAAGCTGGTGGTTTTGGTTAATTTGCGTTACCAGCCATTAATTAATTCGCTCGCGATTCTTCTCATTAGTTATGCGACTTCGATTACATTAATTAATCATGTTTGTATCGATTGGACTGGCATAAAAAAATCTTTCGAAAACGATTCGCGTGTCACTCTGACGATGAATCGATAAATCACGCGTATTTTATTCGACCGAGTTAAATGAAGCTATATGGTTATGTTTTCCAAAGGTATATTGTTCGCTAGGGTGCGTGTTCGTCTCGTTAACCCTCCACAAGTTGTCGACGATTTAATGATTGTCAGAATTTCGTACCCCTTATTACTGAGCGTGCTACATTCTTATTTTTGAGTCCGTATGTATGTGAGTTTGCCTGTAATTACATTTGTAACAGGTTTCTCCTACATCACACACGAGAGACAATTGCACGACTCATAATGCGAAGCATTAAGAAGTGCTCTACGAACGAATAATTTTTTTTCCTCAATTTCGTAACTTTTTTCATCAATAACACGATTAATAATTCATGTAATTTTATTAACCTGTGCACTATTTGATAGATAATTTAATGAAGATTAATTCTATCACTGGTTCAAATCGATTTAACATAATACAATTAGAAAAAACTATCAAAATAGTCAAAGAAATTTCCTGTCAATCAACACTTTTCGTTCCGGACACGATAGCGAGCGTATTAATTAACTAATTTGATCCATTTTTTTTTTAGTAGCTTGAGATCCACTGTCCGGAGATTGGTATTGAAAATGGTTAACTTGATTTGTGTCGTTTAATAGTTATTAACAAAAAACTAATGAACATTATGAGTCGTGCACTTTTGGATTTTCCAAATATTATTTGTAATTTTCTCAGATCTGCAGCAAATGCCACCAAATACTTGTACTATAACGAAAATGTACCGGATAAAATAACGAGTATAAAGTTGCCATAGTTTAATTTTATCCCGTAATACTGCTTGTTTTGATAAATAAAAGATATTTAGCTGTAGAGTATCGTTTTTGAAATCAATAGATTGTTTTTCCCAGATTTTCGTCACGAGATTTCGTAAAACGCTTAAATACGATGCAATCTACAGTGCATGTTAAAGGAGACGAATTCTGGTTAACAACATAACAAAAAGATAACAATATATTTGATGTTTATTGCGAAACTTTTCTTAGAAAGGTGGTTAAAAGACGTCAACGGGCTTCAGCGATTTGACGGAAAATTTTCGCTCGAAATAAAAACATGTAAAGTAAGTAATAAAATATTATAAATATCTACTTAAATTCCATTCGATGCTCACTAGCGCCATAGCGACAAGGAAGTGATAATTCGTAAATATTGCAATTTGCATATGAATTAAGATAAGTCACGTACGGCGGCCGCGCAGGTTCAAAACCTGTATATAATTTAAGATATGCTTTTATATTACGATCGCATTTGTAAGTAATTACGTAAACATACTTTCAAAGTCGACTTTAGCCTAGTTTTAATTGTTTCATCGTCTTGAAACTTCGTGAGTGTATGTAATTCGAATTGACAATATAATCATTTGGTACGGTCGAGCTGATCTGATGATGGACCCCGATGATAAAATTTGGAACTTTTCAATTCTCTTCAAGTAATCTCTTCGAGTTTATACAACAAAATAAAAATTGAATAAATAAAAATTAACAAACGACACTATTAATTGAAAAAGTAAAAAGAGAGCATAAATAAAACTTTAGATCCTAAAAAGGAAACATAGATTTAAAAAACTAAAAACAACATGTTTCAATGACCTAATAAGTATAAAATAAGTTTTAAATTAATACAAAAAAGGTGTGGGGTGCTTCATATCATTTGGGATGTTTTCTACTTACATTTTCACATTTTGCTTTTGCAGGTCGCAACTGGTATTTAAGCATACCCCGGTTTTTTATAATAATTAAAATTGTTTAAATCATTTTGATTCAAATTTTTTTAAATCATATTTTTATTTGATTTAAAACTTCATTTTAATTAGATATATTATGTCATAAACAGATACATTCCATATTGTTGAAACATATTTTCGACTCGTTAGTCCTTCAAGAGCAAGCAAGCGCCTTATCTCTTCGCTACTTAATAATATATGTCGCCTTTCTAAGGTAAGTACCTCGATATTGTAAATTGTACAAAAGCAAATTTGATAAACACATGTGTAAATTCAAATATGAGACAATATTAAAATTACATACATAATACTTTAATAACAAAGTTATTTATTAAAAACAAGCTTTTACATTATTAATAAAATTTTTGTAAAGATTTAAAAATACACTTATCTCGATTAGAAATAAGCCATTTTCTACATTTTAACCGCTGATCAACACTAAAGTTCCTTCTTATTTGTCAAACCATTATATCAACAGAAGAAAAGCGTGTTATACTTAACAGCAGGAGAGCAAACAATGTAATCTTTCGACTCTATCATCAGATCACCTCGATAGTACCAGATTATTGCGTTGTTATCCGATGTACGTATACATGCAAAATTTCAGCTCATCGGAAACCGGGAAGTGGGTTAAATTTAACTAGCAAGATTCGATTACAGACCGACACTTAGACAGGTGAAACTAAATAGAAGCTTGTAAAAGATAGACTTTAAAACAGATCATAAGCAATTGTAGAACGCTTTGTGTTTTTCTTCACTGACTAGCACAGATGGCGTCCGTTTGAGTGATTTCTTTTTCATAATAATAATCCACGGGTTTGACGCTACGGCCGCGCTATCGGGATTGATGATTGATGATTCTTTGAATTCCGACAGTCCGGCCGATGTCATCGGTCACGTATCACACATTCGGGCCGACTCGAATGACGTTTGTATCAGTGTCGGTCTTTTAGTCCACATGAAGGTAAATTCGTTACTAATTAACTCACCCAACCACACTTTAGCTATTCTCAGCTTGCATCTAGCTTCGATAGCACTACCGAGAAAGTACTCAAAATTCATATAAAATTATGACACAGCATCTCTGTTGTGAGAACCTCAACCTGGCCCCCCCAAAAAAAGCATCTAATATTAAGCCAAATAATGTTGTCCAAAACCATTTTACAAAAATATAGATACTCATGATATTCCTAAATATATTCAAAATATTTTATGTTAGGTATAATTAGAAGATGATAACTTTTTAATACTTAGAAGTTTATTCTAAGTTTCTGGATATTGTGAAGTTTAATATTGATGTTTGATTAACAGTAATAAATAATCTATTTGCGAATTATCAAATAATAGACATACCTCAAAAATTATATTCGTGCTTTAGAATATAAGAAAGTAACATAAATCACATTTTTTTCTTAAGTATATATAATTATAGCCTTGGCATTCATGTATCTATTATTAGATGTAATTTTATAAACTGAAGACGTACATATAGTAATTAAGGTATTATGAATTCCTGGCTTTGTCTGTCTATCTGTCCTACCTATAAAAGGCTGTATCGTTTGAAACGTAATAGATACGCCATTAAAATTTCCACGACATATTTGTTATCATGACAGTCGAGTTTAAGTCGAGCTCTACCCAAGCATCCCAAATTGAAAGAAAAATAAAAACATATTTTTTTCGTAAAAACACACACAAATACATCGAGGTCTCGGTCGGTTTTTTTTTTGTTACGGTACATTGAGTTTACTAAGAAAACCTTAAAAATTTACAATGAATTTGGAAGAAAAATGATTTTTCCGTAGAAACGAAGATAAACGTAAAGTGGAATAAAAAGAGAAGATAAAAAAAATCAAAGAAACTTTCTCCGGTTATTCTGCTTTAGGTAAAGTTCCTTTGTCTCGCAGATGAAAACTGTAAATCCGATATTACAAAATTTACAACCCTCCACATAAAGCCGGTTATTTGGTCAGGCACGCTCAACTCGGATTATTCTCCGAAGGCTAACACGCGTTTATGTACATTTTATTTTTTTATGAAAGCGTAAACCTCTTAATTCCAAATTCCGTTTCTGGGCCGGTCTACGATTTCATATGCGCCGCTGAAGTGGAGGCGCTGCGGTAGCGACCGGCGATCGAGTCGCGGCAGCGGAACGATTCGATAGGTGGCGTCGGCCGCGATGCGTACAGTACAACGCACGAAACTTTGCCGTTCTGGATTTAGCTACGAATGATACTGCTGCGCAGGTATTACGCTCCCCGACTCTTTCCTCTTCTCCGCCGCGTTCCTATTTTACACCGTTGCGACGCTTTCGTGACGAACTTCACAGTTGTACTGTACAAAGTTACGACTGCCCGCCGCCGCACTGCCGCTTTACGACATTGTCGCACGGCCTTTGGTACCTCGGCGTACTTTTATCGCCCATTGTTGTGACGGTTTAATGGCTTTTTTTTATCGCTTTTTTCAGATAAAGCGACAAATCAGTGAGATTATTACCGACGCGGGTGCGTTTCACGTTTTCACGCCGTCGATACCGTGCCGATGAACGTGTCGATCGTTATGAATATTAATGATGTTTATTAGCGAGTCGGGCATCGATTTACTGCGCCGCGGCCGTCCCATTAGCAGGCGAACAAAAAAATTTGGTTGCCTGTAAAGTCGGTATACGGGCGAAAGTTTTACGTGACAACGACTTTGAATGGTAAAATCATTTTAATGAATATTCATTCGTATAGTAGGAAGAAGGATGAAATAATAGTAACAATTTAAAACATTTATTTATACAAAGAATTATATTTAAAACATTAATTTATACAAAGAATCTCGCACTGAATTTCATATTAACAAAATTTTATTTTACCTTTACACATACATACGTATTTATATACAAATATACATACAATAACTTGCAATACATTTGCAAGCTATGCACTAATTCTCTAGTGCTGCGCGCGCGACCGATCATAGTTGAGTGGGAGAGAGACGCAAGGCATTCTGCGGGCCTCTCTCGTTCGGTGACTCATCGTTACGTTACCGAGCGTTACACTTTTCAAAGTGACTCCCAGCCGCAACCTAATTTAAGACGTTGTCGTCAATATGTGTGACTAAGCTGCGTTTCGCCCTTCACGGGTCGGTTCCGCGTGGGCCGAAGCAGGTAGCCGCTCCCTACAATGAAAGGGATTCGTCGAGTGTTACTTGGCCTTAGAAGTTTAAGAACCGTCGTCTCGAAGCACTTCTTCGTGAGCTTTACCGATCGGAACAAAGAATGTTACTTACAGTTTCAAATTTTTCGGTCCGGAGTATGGGCGAGTCGAATATTTCTGTGATCAGTTCTATCGGCTCGGATAAAGCGGATTACAGGAAAGACACGCTGCAAGATAATGGTTAAATAAATTTGCGGTTATCGCTTCTAATTGAAAAGAACCGTGCGCCGGCTCGCCGGATTAACATAAAACTCGCGCGCGGGAGCGTCGACACCGCCGCGAGCGCCCCCTGCGCCCGCGCCCGCCCCTGCCCGAGACCCGGGTAATTCGATCGCCGGTGGGTGGCGGCGGCCGATTCACTCCGCGGTTACGCGCCTATAAATCTCTCCTTTATCAATCATTTCGATGCGGTAGCGCAGTTTTAAAATGTGGTTATCTGCGCTTTCACGACTGCGGTTTTCAGTCAACTGGTCTACTTTTATTGCTGAGATATAAATTAATTCGAGCCATACGGAAAACGTATAAGCGAATTCCGACTGCGCGCAGCCTTAGCGATGCGGCGGTCGTAAAGTACCGGGATCGCAGAGCTGCAGGAGCGCGCTGTGCGCCCGTGCGGCCGAGCGCGCGCCGGACGACCGCATTCGTCGTGCCTGCCCGCTTGCAAACGTAGGTCGGTGTGATTTGTAACAGAACGAGCGCCGAGCGAACGCTCACCACGCGTCACCGTCACCAAATATTACGGTATTAAACAATAATGCCACCGATGAGATTTTTTTAGAGATTTAAGCCGAGCTCTAGAGATTTGATACGCCTTCACGACGATGTAGATAGGCGGTCGCATAATTTCAAATATTTGAAACGGCGTGGCGCAGCGGAGCGGCGGGAGCGCGGGGCTGGCCAGCTGCGCCGGCCCGCGGAGAGCGCTCGGCGATCGGCGGAGCGCACAATGACGGTCTCCACGAAAGGGAGACGACGAAGGCTCGCCGCACGAAGGGGAGCCGTTTCGCGGACCGCCCGCCGTGCGCCCCGCGGCGCTGCCGGTGCACAAAAAGATACATACAAATTGGACGGGCGACGCGCGGCTAACGAGCGTCGATGTTTTAAACATAGAGCTCGCGTATGCGATGTCCGCGGACGCTAATTTAATTGGTAACGAGCACTCCTCCCGCCGACGCGTCCTGCGGCGCCCGCACGGCCGCCGCCGCCATCGTAGGCGATGAATAAGTTCGATATTACGCTCGGCAAAGTTGCCGAGACACTTAAATGTGAAACTCCTTCAAAGCGCCCTTTCCCTAGAGCATACATGAGAGCTATTTTTATAGAGCTTCGGTGGCGCCGCGGTTTCCTGTGTCGCTCGTAAGCAGCCGTTTTATACATACAGTATAGTTGCAGCACTAATAAATTAATAAAATAGGCAAGGGAGTATTGACAACGGTTATCACTAATTTCTACTATTTAATGTTCATATTTTATTCTTCAACTATGTGTGCGCGCGTTTTGTTTTTCGACCGACCGCCTTACGTTCATGCTGTCCGAGCTGTTTATATCGTTGCGTACCGTTCGTATCCGAATACTAGCACTCAATATACAAATAGCTTTTTTTTCCCGTATACTTGTAAATGCTTTCTATCTATAACATAGCGCTTTATTTTTTATGGAGGTGCATAAGTACTGTGTTTAATGTAACTATCTAATCTTCACATCTAAACCGCCAAGCTAGACGGTTCGTCTACTTGGATTATAGGTATTTCACGTCTTTTCATCTATATTATATGTAACATGAATAAAAATTTATAATAAAATCAATTCTTGTGATATATGATAGCGAGCAAAAGCAACACAAGTAAACAATAGTAAGCATTGTAACATTAATTTCGCTTCCCCAAGGTTTTCCAACTAAAAGGTAATTAACTTTTTTTTTTATTTAATAGTTTTAAGTTTTCACATATGTATATCTAAAATATCTAAAAATAGCAAACTCTAAAGTGACAGGTAGAAAAGTAAAATACAGATTTCTTAGATTTCTAGCTATATGAACCCCAGTAATCATACATATTTACACACAATACCCGTCTTTATAGGTACTTTCATTAATTAAAAATTCCAATTTCTTAACTTTTTTATTTAGAGAAGCTAACACTTCTACCATGAGGATATATATAGCTTTTTCTTATTTATAAAAATACGGGTAGCTTCCCGGGGTGTTGATAGTCATAAATTAAAAAATAAAGTAATAGAGCTAAGAAAATGTTTGACTGTTTGTATAAGCACGGTGACTGCACGTTCTATTATGAAAAAATTGATACAAAGATAGAAATAACGAGGGATGAAAAATAAACCGAATCGCTTCGAAAACAGGCGCGGCGCCGCCTCCCTTCGGGGCTCGATTCAACGAGGGCAGCGCCACGTTCCCGGATGTCGGAATATCGAGTTTGGCGAGAGGACTAATCGTACTATCGGGACGGTTTATAAATTTCGAAATGGAAACAACAACAAATCGAATAAAACGAATATAGAACATAACATAAAAAAAAATCCGCAACAACTAATTGGCTAGCCGTTGGCATAGAATGTATGCACTTAAAACGGGAACGCTGCGAGAACGAAACGAGTGACGCATCACGACGGTCTACAACATCGAGGAAGATCGTAAAATCCAGTCCCAAATAAACAGCGACGAATGCTAAGTAGCATTACGACCTCGACTAACGTATGTTTTACGGATTAAAAGCCATGGTCTTTTTTTTTCATTTATAAAACATTGAGTTATTAATACTATATAAAAAGCATATAAGCATTCGGTGTCAGGTTAGTTTTTATTTCGTTTCCAAATTGGAAAAAATGAAATAAACATATGCAATAAGTTTCTTTAGTGTTAATCAGTTTTTTTTTTCCCCTCTCAAAGATTTGTATGCATTATGAGCGTTTCGGGAAATAATTATTATAGTTAGCAGTCGCCGCAAAATTAATTTAATCTGCGAAACTCAAACATCGACGTAATTGGGCACATTAGAGTCGCGTTTAATATTTTACAAGTCACCGTGTATAAATCATCAGATTTCTAGGAAAAATGGAATGTAGGATACACAAGTCATTCTAATGCTTTGGCCTAACATTTTTTTTGAACTGTCAAAACTCGACATCTTAGACTTGTGAAATGCAGTTACAATCATGTAAAATAAATATTATCATAATAGAAATGTAATATCAAAATGTGTCAAAATAATTTTATTATGTAAAGACTTAATAATATTTAAAATATGTAATATTAATCGCACGATACAGACTCGCAGCAAAAGCTTTTTTTTTTTAATTCGTTCATATATTTTAGTAATGAATATACGAAGACTGACAATGATTACAGACCTTTTACCCCTCACAGCCAACAGTCAAAGCTTAAAAACTAAACAAATCGCGACAGATTTCAAATCAATATTGATCCTTAAATGCATCAAGGAACGACAAGTAAACAATGTAGTCAGTGTAAATTAATTATGTATCTTGGAACAAATGAATACCAACTGCCATAAAACTTACGCTTGTAATATGTACGTACATATGTTGCGCGTACGTCCAAAGATAAACCTAAATCTTGAATTCCATTTGAATTCAACATTTCGATTATATCTAAATTTTTCGTATTTACCTTGTCGTTTTGTTCCATTTTGTTTAAATTTACTAACGAAGCATTTTCATCCCTTATTTTAACAGGCATATTTTCAGAGTATATCTAATCCGTAACGATTTGAAATTCCACATGGGGAATGGCAATTATGGATTTTACCCAAAAAATAATAAATAGTGATAGGTAGGGCTCAATGGGCGAAGTAAATATGAAATTTAATATTATCTACATTTGTCATCCGCCTTCAAAGGAGAAACAATTATTACCGACTTTCACAATTTGCACGAGGTCTTTGGTTTTGTTATAAATGAACCTTTTTTTCATTTTTTTTTTTTTTGTTTTTGTAAAAAATCATTTATACGTATATTTAACTATACCCTAGTGGTCAAACGTTAATCATCATTTACTATAACTGTAAAGCGACACATCGCACGAAAATCTGTAACTCTGAATGATTTACGAGAATTTTCGACATAATGAAGTTCCCAACATCTATTGCGCCTGCGTGTTGGGGGTTAATGGTACCTTCCTCTTAAAAGACTCGATGTCCCAGTGTGAAAATTCGGCGTCAAGTTATTACTATGGGTATTTATTATACGACAGGTTTGTGATTTGCAAGTTTGAAACCAGTTTTCATCTTAAATTTAATTATACAACGAAATTACGTTTATTTCGATATGATATATGATATTTGTGTAATACAGATATATGAAGAGCTATCTCAATTGATATAATAATATGCTATATTAAGATCGCATCACAATATAACATTTCAAGTGCATAAAAGTCAAAAGGTTTAGAAAGGATGTAAGCAACTCATTTAACAGCGTAAAGGTCTGGTATATCGATTGGCAGCCATCTGCGAAGGCCCAGTGAGGATCGAGACTACCTATAATCGACGATCGGCACTGAAACGGTGACAATATACGGGACAGATGGCTTGATGCGTCACCCGAGTCATTGGTAAATTCGTCCTTGGTCAGAAGATCAAACGCGTTACCTTCCGATTCGAAACCGTGCACTAACTTCTAGGCCATAAAGCTCATATTTATTGTTCTAAAGATAAATGTTTATGCTTGCGCTATAGTAAAATTGAATTTTCTCGATCATGGCGGTCATTGTAAGGAATCAAATTACGGAATACCTCATAAAAGACTGTTTTAGTACTTAAAAATATGAATAAATAGAAAAAAATATATTATAAGATGATTTTTCAAAAAGTCTAAAAAAGTTGTCATAGTTACACCCAATTTCGGAAAGCATTGCATCGACAATTTTATAAATGATATTATCAATCGAAAAAAACTTATCAAAACCTAAAACTGTACCTTCTAATAGATATTCAAAAGTAAAATGATTTTGTTTGTTTTGATATTACAGGAATATTATCGAGATATACATATAATTTGTAGTTTTGCATACAGAGCTACTGCATCTCTGGCCCCTGGCCAAAACATTGACTGCGGATACATAAAATCGACAAGGTTATCCGTTTGTCTTTATGTTGTTGATACGCAAAATTACTACACCAATTAAAATACAATTTTACACTCAGAGTGCCTGTATTTCTGGCCAAAACTCGAAACGTAGGTTTATAACAGTGAGTGCATATAAAAGTTTTGCATTTTTGGCTGGTCATAAATATTTAAGATTTGCACGTTATATTTGTAACAAAGAAAGATCTTTCGTATGATTTATTTATTAATATATATTTGACGCGAAATCGCTTGTCAATTCTATTTATTACAAATTGAAGTATGTATTGAGTAGCAAAAATGGAATAATAATTGTAGGGTCATATATTATTCTAAAAATTCCACCGTACCCTTGCACGGTTGCTGTTTGATGCTCGGTTCGCCCTCAAATGCTTTTGACAGGGAAGCGCCTTATCGGTTACCGTCAGGTTTAGATGCACTGCATTAATCGTGGTCTAGTTTCACTTCTTCGTGAGATTCGTGACTGTCGACGTCCGTCAACTCCCATCGCTCGGGATAATTAACGTGATTACTGCCAGGCGGTTTAATTAAAAAGAAAATCATTACTATTTAGTAAATGTTAGAAACTCTGTCATCGCTAAATGGCTCATAATGAACTGCTCTGAACAGTAACAGGTATGACTAGTGAGTCAGAACAGTAGTTCTGAGCTGTGCAAGAAGAAAGACAGCCAATTCTAAGTACTACACTTTTGTTCACACATTTGCTTGCCGACTATCAGTTCTGTCTTTTCCATGAGGATAAGTAGGCACAGGCATACGAATTCCAGTCTGATTGGTCTTGAAATTCCATCGTAGATGTTTTTTTGCTTTGTAAAGGTCCCCACGCTCTTTGTACACAATAGCCACTGCATAGTCTTAAATGGTTCTGTTTAGGATTCTCGATAAAGTTGGGGAGAGAATATACAGCAACATTTTGCATTATGATGATGCTTATCTGAACATTGTCAATTAGATAGCCATTTTGGTTTTAGAAAAGATGGAGATCGTAAACCAGCCTATACACAATTCGAACCTCGTAGAACGTGATTCCTTTATTTTCCAAAAAAATCACAGATTTCAAAACAGATTTATCATTTACGGGGCTAGAAGAAACTGTGATATTGGCATACGAAAAATATATCTTCTAATAAGGGACCCTGTGTTTTGAAAAATAAGTGACGCTATTGAAAAAATGCATGAAATTAAAATTAGGATATTTTAATAAGCAATTTACGAATTGTGTAAAATTATCAATGTTATCATACTACATATATAAAAGCGTAATTTTGTCAATTTGTGTCTTTATTTTGTTTTGCCCTAAAAAACTACTACCTATCCTTTCAAATTTTACATATAGAGCGGCCGTGTCTCTGGTCACAACAATAACTACGTAGGTATATATAAAAACAAAACATTATCATTATTCTGATTGTTTTTTTTGAATTACACGAAAACTGTTAAAGTTATCAACCTTGAATTTTACACACAAAACAGACGTTCCTTTAGTCAAAACATAGGTATATGTAAATAGGTTGTTCGATTATGTTTTCACGTGAAGACTACTAAACCAAACAACCTTTAATTTTAGCTATGGTTGATTCTGGGAAAAACTCAAACTATTAGTTCTTGGATTGAGATTGGATCGAGACCAATATTGAAATCGTCATCGGAATTGAGAAAGAAACGCTGGTAATAATATAAACTATATTCTGTGAAACTGTTGTCCATATCTTTCTTGTTAGGATTTGATCTATGGACAGCAATCTGGATATTTCGCAACTGAAGTGAGTTGATATGAAAGCTTAAGTACAAAGAAATTTTTTTAAAGAACCGGGGCCAATAATATTTTTCATACGTCGAAATAAAAAAACAAAAGGTGGGTCACACAATTTTTTTTTCAATAAGTACCTACTAGTTCGTGTACAGAATTAGGTAATAGGTGTTAATGAATATAATTAAATAATTATTAAAGACTGAATTCAGTTGAAAATAAACAAAGGACCTGTCTCAGACACAGTAATTTCGTATTGATGAAGGTTGTCGCGCAGGATTACATACCTACTTATCTAAACAACATGCCTATCTAGATAATTACTGATATGCATTAAATTGCAGGTGTCTTTCCTACGAAACCATTAATTTTCTAAGGTTTTAATAAATATAATAATTATTAGAAGTGTTTTATGCGGGGAATAAATTAATACATTTTAATATTTATGTTATTACTTCGCTTAATACTCATTTTCACTACAATCAAAAACAACTAGAAAGTGTCAGGACGGGTCACACGTAGCAGTACAGCAATTAGTAGCGGTACCCGTTTTAGTGCGCGCGGGCTCGATACGGCCGCGGTCGGGTTTTGTGGCTTTATAAATATTTTGAGCGGCGCGGCGCGGCGGCCGCCCGGCATGCCATTATCCCATTAGGGAAGGGCATTACTCACCCAGAATGTGAAGCTATTAGCCGACGCTCATGATGGGCGTGCGTACGACGCGGCCGCGCGGCACGCACACAGCGCCGCCGCGCCGCGGCTGTGCGCACACGGGCGCGAGGCAGCTGCGCCGCGCTTCGTCGCACTCACCTGACGGTCGAGGCGACGACTCCGACGGCCGGCGATTCCGGCGAGGTATCCAAAAATCCGTTTCGTGTAGGAAAACACGATCGATCCGGCACCGACCCTCGGCAATGAAAGCCGAGCGGATTACATACAATCACAGAGGGCACACGAAACGAGCGTAGCGATCTTTATGGCATCCGTACGGCACATCGACGCGACGACGGTCACCGGCGTCGGACACACCATAGGGCGCGCGGACTAGCCGCGACACACGAATACCAACAGTACTCCAGGAGCGGTGTCACTGTCACGCCGTGTACACAATACGTACGGACAGTTAGCGCAACAAAGCGCACGTCAGCGCCGCGTCGAGCCGGCGGACGAGCGCGGAACTCCGCGGGTGCCGCGAACACCACGCGCCGCAACGCCGACCCCCGCGCCCGCGCGCCGCCGCGAGCGCGAGCGGGACGGCCCTGCGCGTCGAAACGAGACAAATAATTTTTATGAGCCGCGGTATACACGAGGGACGACGATATAATTGGTGATACCGGGGCTGTTGTAAGTCCATATTCCTCTAAGGACACGAATTTTATGAAAAATAGTTTTTGACGTGACAACGTCTTAAATTAGGTTGCGGCTGGGAGTCACTTATGAAAAGTGTAACGCTCGGTAACGTAACGATGAGTCACCGAACGAGAGAGAGGCCCGCCGAATGCCTTGCGTCTCTCTCCCACTCAACTATGATCGGTCTGCCGCGCGCGCAGCACTAGAGAATTAGTGCATAGCTTGCAAATGTATTGCAAGTTATTGTATGTATATTTGTATATAAATACGTATGTATGTGTAAAGGTAAAATAAAATTTTGTTAATATGAAATTCAGTGCGAGATTCTTTGTATAAATTAATGTTTTAAATATAATTCTTTGTATAAATAAATGTTTTAAATTGTTACTATTATTTCATCCTTCTTCCTACTATACGAATGAATATTCACATTAAAATGATTTTACCATTCAAAGTCGTTGTCACGTAAAACTTTCGCCCGTATACCGACTTTACAGGCAACCAAATTTTTTTTTTAATTTACGAAATAGTAGATTAGTACCCATTAAAAACTGTTCGATGACTGCATCAACATATTATAAAAGGGTACCTATATAAGTTCATCGATAGCCCTTATTGCTACTATTGTTATGGTTTAATATATCCGAATTACCTAACGTCCATCTTTATAACATTAGGAGAGTTACTCAGAGCTGTTGTACTAATTAATACCTGTGTAATTGCAGCTTTCGAAATCCTACGATTTAATAAAATACAATTAGTTTACAAAAGTAATATGTATGTAGATGTTAAATGCTGCTATTATAAGTGAAAGTGCAAAATTTCATACTGAAATTCAAGAATTGGCTCATGATAAAATTCATGAGTTAACTAGTGGAAAGTCTTATGCTTTTAGGAAGGTGTTAAAATAGAAACCATTATCGAAATTGTTTTAGGCTGTAATCGCTTGCGGCGATTCTGTATATACTTATACAGCGTAAATTAGTCTTTTTCGACCCTATTTCATCTATGACCCCAAGAATAATTCTATAAACTTTTATGACTAGCGAAGATATTAACTCACTTTGTCAATAAATAACAAAAATTTTTGTATCAATTTCTTTAATAATGACAAATGAAATTAGTCACCTATAAATTCAATGCCTATTGTCTGCTACCTGCTACCAGAATACAATCACGTAGTACAATGTTTTAAATAAAATATAGTTTATATATTTTCAGAACTGATTTGTCGCCAATGTAAATTTTTATTACTTTAATAATGTTAATTTAGTATTGTATAGCACTGGGACATCTTTGAAACGCGATTTATTATTGAAAAATATTAACTTAAATAAATAAATACGTAGACGTAAACATGAATGAACGTTTAATGTCGTACACACTCATTTTTGAATCTTCTTTGTATTCTTTTTTTTTTTGGAATTTCCTATCAAATGGTAACATACGAGGGTAAGCGAAGCTTTTGTTCGCAACACGCAGCTTTGGCGACAAAAGGAATTGATCCATTTGAATTGTATTGAAGGTTTGAATAGATAATGAGCATAATGTCTACCGACAACAGCACATTCGCCGATATCGCATTCATTATCCACAACGTATGCCACAGACAAGTAGAGCGTCAAGTCCACAAAGTGTATGCGAAGCATCTAAGATAAGTAGGTAGTAGGTATGTTTGTATATTTAATACGGATTATCATAATGTAACTGCGTCAGTTAGTTCTGGTGAGTGCCACGCGTTTTTATTTTCAACTAAAAGTCAGCCATACGTATTATTTTTTTCCTATAATTATCATTTCACCCGCGTGGAATTTGATCTGTTACGTTAAATTTTTATTGTAATTCATCCCCTTCCCTCAGTCACGGTCCACTCTCGCTCCCTTTTATCCCCTTGTATACATTTCAGTAAGTTAAGCGCGTCCTGATAGGTCGTGTGCAGGTTTTGTTTTTTTTTTTGTTTGAACGTTGTATATAGGTCTTCGACGTTAGCAATTATTTGCCTTGTAATTATTCAGGTTAGATGTTTAAAGGAAGATAACTTTTTCCCTAATATTTGATTTAAATGAAATAAAGCCTTTATTCTGCTCCAAGACAAGTTTCATCTGTATCTACCCGTGACAAGCCCAATAAAAACTTTTCAGCGATTTCAGAGACGTGCACGAATAGACAAAAAACTTAAAAATCATGCTTTTTCTTAAATTATCTTTCTTTTATCGTTCCCTCTCCTTTTTCTTAGATGCTTTCAATTTACAGACACATCGAATTCTACTGTTTTATTATATAGCATTTAAATGAACAGTCCGCATAATAAAACGTTATATACCCATAATATATTATTTAGTATTAACTTTTCAAAAGGTAATTAGATTCATACATTATAACATGAACAATTTAGTACAAAAAACAGGCATCCTATGTAATAATGCCACTGATTACGCGCGCGGTTTGACAATTTCATGTACATACTATATGTATAGATGAATATAAATCGTTTGTCGAAAATGATCTTGGATGGAACAAAATATTCTCCCAATCGATGTAAAAAAACATTTTAATATTATCCTAAACCCAATATGCTGATGATAATTGAAACTTATTGTTTTTACTTACTACACCTTCATTTAAATTATAATAAAGTCATTGACAGATACTAAAAACATTTCCTATATTTCTCAACGAAATACAAAAAAGATAAGAGCATAAACTAATAGATTTAAAAAAATGAATTCGGTTTAAAAAAACCACGAAATATTTCTCTTGTCTTTCTTCCAAAATGTATAAGTCTTTTCACAAGCTTGTATTTAGTTTAATCTGTCACGAAGTCTGTCTGGGAATAGGTGTGTAGTAAAATTATTCAAGTTTAATTTGATCCACTTCGCAGCGTTCTGTTGAGCTGAAATTTTGCATGCACAATACATATGTAAATCAGATGACAATACAATATGATGACGTCATAGAGCTGGTTAAGACCAGCTCTACATCTCTCCAAACATCATCACTGAACCTGAAGTCTCATAGGAATTATGTAACTAAACGACGCATCCTGTTCATCAAGTTCGGTCTCGTTCGTCTTGGCTCGGGTCCTAAATGGCAACCAGAAGATGGCCACAGGTACTAGGTACGTAATGAAATAACACATACTCACTGAATTTGGCCTGTTCGTTTTGCGAGTATCCCACATTTGTGTTATTATAATAACAGGTGGATATACTAGAGCCTTGTAAAGATAGATCTGACGGACGGACGTTCAGACCTCATGGCCTTAGTAATCGGGTTCCGTTTGCATCTTTTCCTCGGCCATATTGTTAAGTAGCTTATATAAATGTACAAGGTTATTCGTTTATCTCATTGGTTTTTGATCGTGATACAGGTAAAAACGAAGTCAATTTTATTTTAAATTCAATACATGGTGTAATATACGAATATGTTAACATTTGTTTTAAGTTTAATGCAAGTAGAGGAAATGAATATGGAACTATTCTATAAAATATTTTTCCCTTAAAATATGAACAATGATCATTATTATTTCTCCATTTGTCGTACCTATGCAATAATATGCCTGAAACTTGTAAGGGCTTATTCGGGACAACGATTTTGGTGTATCTTACGGAATATTCTCCTTTCATCTATAGTAATTGACGAACCAGATTAGTTTTGAATAATCGTTCGAAAAATCAACTACCATTCATTATTATAGTTTAAATAATATTACTACACATAGTAGGATCATTTATCTATGGATAGGACTCTCGTTTTGAATGGATGAAACGCTGGCAGTCGTTTATCTAGAGCTCCCCTCGCTATCAGCACGGACCGCTCTAACCATCACTATATAACGGGGGTCGTCAGCAGAAAAGTTAAATATTAATTAACATATTTCATTGGATTACACACTTTTTTTTTAACATGATTTTTATGTTATTTATCTCATATCCGTAATATAATCGTATTTACTTAAGCTTTATTGGCTTCCGTGCCAATCTGTAATCAAATCTTACAAGTTGAATTTGATCAATTTTCTGGTGTTTTAATGTACTAAAATTTTACATCTATACTAAAATATAAATCTAGTTTTTTTGTTGTTCCGTTATAACTATTGACCTATACATCCGATGAAAATGAAATTTTGTATACATGTAAAGGATACATCGACGTTGTCGTTAGGCTGTTTTACTTAAATGCGACTTAAATTTTAGAATTAATTAGAAAATTAGAAATAAATAAATAGTATGTGATCGAAATCAGGAAAGGTACCCGGATCAGAATTGGGAGCAGGACGATGGTTCAAAACAAAAGAAAAAAAAGGAAAACATCTCATATCCACATCGGCGAAGCCGTGAGCGGGAAGCTAGTATATTTATATTGATGCTGTAGTCAGGATTGTCATCTCTCGAAAGCGCTCCGCAACGATTAGTAGCAGAGATCAAAAACTTGGTATACCAGTAAATTTTTTATACCTAAACTTGATCTTCACCATGATTTGATGCTGTAGCCAGAATTGTCACCTCACGACTGCATTCCTCAACAGTTAGTAGCATGGACAGGGCATGTAAGTTAAATTTTGAAACGTCAACATGATTTCGAGATGACACAATGAATTGATATTGCAACCAGGATTGTTTCTTCGTGAAGGTATCCTCGACCGTTAGCAGTGTAATAACCGAGTTGTTTAGGTGGCTTAGGAGGCATAATTCGTCGGTGCTTGGATTAATAAATGGAACCCAAATGGAACGTGGGTTCCTATTAGGTTCTATTTATTAATTGAAGGCTTAGAATACTAGGTCAGTCGGGTCGAAAAACAACATACGAGTAGTTGGAAAAAAAATGGCCTGGGAAGGTGGACATCGATAGGAACAAAAAGGAGATAATTGAACGTAATTAAGATCACGGTGAACGTACGCAAAATACCTGAACAGATAATTGAGAAACTGATCGAATAAACTGGTTTTGTCGCTGCTGTTCTTTGGATAAAGATCCCGAGTACTGAAGCCCGACGAAGGGTACATCTGTGTTATAGTTGCACACCAACAAATAATTAAGGTCGGTGACAGGTCATTTTAAAGTTTAAGAGTGATTATAATGATAATAATAAACTATTGATTGTCACTAAAGACGTTACACTCCACTTAGGAAATAAGTCTAGCTCTTCAGGTTTTATTAGAACTATAAATAATGAAGCAGAATTTTCTTTATAGTTAGTGTAATGGCAGCGGCTGCTTATATGCTTATTACGTTGAAGCTCGTTTAAAGCTGTTTACACACCTTCATAAGCTCCCTATAATCATTATTACTATAAATCTGCTATATCGGAGTTGCTTATATATCACAAGGCTGTATTTAAATTTCAGTGACGTCATTGGTTCTGCAACGGAGTCAATTGAGAATGTAACAACACCAAACTCTACATAAATTGTATAACCCTTACATATACAGCTTACTCCTGTTATACTAAAGGTTAAGACCGCACAATACTCTTGACTATTGGTATTGTAATTCATCTAGTGTCATAATCTACTTTGTGTTGTATTTACTTTTAAGAAAAAAAAAATTATCACTTTGTGTTAATATAACCTAAAAATTTATTTATACAAAATAACTTATAAACAACGAAGTACCTAAATTTTCCGAATTATTTTACATAGTTTATTTATACAATTACTAAAACGGACTAACAGCAGAAACAGAGTGTCTAAAAACTATTTTGGCTTATTAGCACGTTTAGTTTCTTTTTTTCCCTCTCAGAATGATTATTTATTGAAGGTGCGTCAAAATTAAGATGAGAAACATGACACATTATCAAATTAAATTTGTAAGCACATTAATAATTAACTTTACACTTCAAGAATACTGCTAATCGATAATACTTACTACGTCTCGAGATGGAAATGCTGCAATATCCAAGCACATAAACCGAAAGCACTCATTTGATAGGTAATAACTTTTTGCTGTATGTTTTTGACACCGAAAACGCTACAAATGGTTTACAAGTTATCAAAATACCGGTCTAAGTAGTATTTGATACCATAATAGATATTTTATATAACTCAAAGTATCAATAAACTCCATTATATAGGTGCAATAATGTTTCAAGAGGAAAACTAACGATCTTATAATACCTTTTATACAGTTCTACGTAAGATTATATAGAACATAAAGGGTTTATACAGGCTTTGCAGGCAAAATTTTGAGCCAAAATCAAAGATGTAAAGGTGTTATTACATTTTGTAACTATTATGTGATATATTCTAACTGTTTAATATCTAAGCAGAATCGAAATACAGGTCCGTTACAGCTTACCTTAACGTTAAAATGTTATTTGGGATGGACAGAATGAAACTTTAAGTATAAATAAGAGCATAAAATTATAACTACAGACGACATTGTGGCACGACAAATATTGATCATGCTGCGGTTTATTTGACTTCAAAACTCTTCGCGGTCGAAAAAGCGTACATAGCTTTGATTGAAGTCTCTAGACTAGACGATCTACAAATTAAAGAACTTGATTGCAAAATATTAATCTAACAACAATGGTTACTTGAAATGGATGGATTGAGAAATATTTTTAAATAAAACGGTGTAAATATGTATATGTAATGGAAAAAAAAATTGCTTTCAAAATATTTAAGTATTTTATTTATTTTGTATATCAAAACGCATAAAAAAAAGAAAGAGATAAACCGAGTAATTCATAAAACCCATAATTTTGTGCAAGTCCCAAACCCATAGGAGTTGAAGTTGGCTGGTCTCTCTAACGTGTCATCACGAAAAGTATGATGAATAAACTCGTGCTATCTACAATTATTATGTTTAATTTTTATACGAATTTAAAGGGCCTAAAGCAAGCGGATGGTTACGGAAAGCAGACCTACCTTATGAGGCAAGGCATTAGCAATTATTACCAAAGCGATGTCTATTAATAGATTTGAATATTAGACATCAGCGATGGCTCATTGAAAATTTTTCATAATATCTGCACGGCATTTGGCATTTCGCGTTGACGGTTAAAACCGAAAGCATCTCAACCCACCAAGGGAAATATGCATTAGGGTTTCCGCGGTCCACCATTTCATTGGCGTTGCTATGGATTATGCAAATCCTTTTTTCATTAAATCTCACAACTTGCGGAATGCAAAAACACCAAAGGCCTACTTGTATGATTTTGTTTGTTTTTTTACCTAAGCCCGTTCGTTTCGAAGTGGTGTTGGACGTCGGCACGCCAACGTTCTTTGACGCATTGACCAGCTCGATTTCGCGACGTGTCACCTGCACTAATGTACCGACTGCGAAAATAATTATGCAAGCCCGGTCAAACGTCTGCTGGATACATATACAAATATGCGTACTTGTGGGAAAATCAATCTATTATTGGTCATAAACTTTCGGAATAAGGCATGACTGAGACGTTCAATCCACCTTCTCGTTCACATTGGGGGTGCGTTGTTCGAGGCAACAGTAAAGTGCGCTAAAGGGCATCTGCAACGAGGGATAAAGGAGTACACCTTTTAAGTATCTCTGTGCAGTTTTTGATAAAAATGAAGCAATATTGAATTCACAGCCGTTATGTCGTCTTTCGAACGATTTTAATGACGAATCGGTATTGACTTTTGGTCATTTTCTCATTGGCTAGCTCTACTCTACAAATAATCTAGAGTATTTATATAACGGTATGCATATCTCGAGGTTTTCGTGATAGTTGTGCGAAGCACTTAGAAGCGGTTTCGTTCCGAATATCCGTAGACTTCGTAACAGCAGTATAAAATGGATGAACATGGCTCAACTTCTTCAAGTGGGAGATTCGTTTTTAATTAAACAGACAATTTTTCTCCTCTTCAGCGGCAACGCGGTGGAATTACGTAATTATACCCAACACGGGATGGTGTTGTGCAGATGGAATACGTTCAAATCTACGCTACGCTACCAGTCGTCTACAACGAACGGCCTTGCACTTTGACAAATAGCAAGCAATATTAGTTTAAGGTCCGGCATTAGAAAAATGTACCCTCATCTGTTAATTGAATCAAATATTTTACACGTAGATAACAATATTATAAATGTATGAGAACAATGTCTGCCAACCTAGTCCTGCTGCTACTAAGATTAATTAATTAATAATTAATTTTTTGCTTCTTTGTTAATAGCACATCGCAAGTACAAAACTTTCGAATATAATGTTTTACACCTTATTACAATAGCGACCTTTATGACTGCTACAGCTACTATTGGACTACAACAAAATATAAATCTATTTACAAGATATGACGAGGTCTCTTTGTTCCTTCATCGGAGTTCAGTACATAAACGTAATGATTCGTCATATGCGTTTAGTCAGTGTTACAACTCCGTACGAGTTCCATACGCAATTAAGTGCACCTCTGTAATAATAGAAAATATATAAGTGAACATAAACTTTATTTAGTTTTATTTAACAAAGCCCCCAACAACCTACAGCTACCTGTAGCCAGGTGAAAACAAG
Organism: Eumeta japonica; assembly: GCA_005406025.1. Taxonomy (NCBI): domain Eukaryota; kingdom Metazoa; phylum Arthropoda; class Insecta; order Lepidoptera; family Psychidae; genus Eumeta; species Eumeta japonica. The sequence continues at coordinate 24,143 of BGZK01001063.1, forward strand.
TAGATAAATCGAAGTTAGTTCTAGCAGTTACCGTGAAATTATTTGCAGTCTACATAAAAAAAATAAGTAATTAATAGCAGCAGCACTACGGTGGCAGGCATTGTTCTCATAAATTTATAATATTGTTATCTGCCTTTAAAACATTATTTGATTCAATTAACAGGTGAGGGTACATTATTCTAATGCCGGATCTTAAGAATATAGCCTGCTTAGGGCGGGAGATACTTAACTCATTCCGTCCCGAAATTTCAAAACTAATTCCCAGACTATTACACTGACGAAGACAGGGGCCGGTACGGGCCAGCTAGCTATCGGACGCTCCGATGACGGTTATGGCGGCGTGCGAGCGGGTCGGTAATAAAATTTAATAAAATAAAAGGTGCTTTTTCATTGCGGAGTACAAATAACAATTATTTGCGGTCGAGTTAAATGTCTGTTATTTTGTCACTAAGAGGACAATTAAGACTGGCGTTCCCGAATACCGCAGCGGATCGTTTTTAATGGAGCGAGATGTATTCAATACATTCAGTTCCTGAACTTGACATCGACCGTAATGATACAGTGTGCTATTTCCCTTATTGTAGGATTTTTAAAGGGAAAATGACCGTCCGCGACACTAAAGGTAAGGTGATCTGCACCGCCGCCCATGGACATCAGAAACCACTGTCACTAATATCTTGCCGGCTCTAGAAAATAATAAATCCTCTTGGGGTTGAGTAGGAATACCGCTGAGGGTAAATCGTTGTAAAATTTTAAGACACGCAGCAGAACGCCAGCCAGCAAGATGAAGATGATAGTATTTCCGGAGCATGGAATGATATCGAATTCTGTGGCGCGAATAAGTTTGAATAATTGTTCAGAGTACTAAATATGGTACAAATTTATAAATAAAGTATTTACAAAATATGCTATATTTCTTTGCAATGCCAATGGGTCGACCGAGCATACATCACAGGGTCGCTGATGATTTGAGACGATCGTCGAATGGGATCCAGAGGCAGGTGTTGATGTGCATTAACAACTGAGTAGAGTAAAATTAAATTTCTTCACACAATTGTTACGACGTTACTTTGATTTCTGGTCAAATGGACTTCGTTATCTGCTATAAATAAGAATTTATAATAGAGAATAGAAAATAATTTATCATAAAATTATCACTCGTTAATAATTTGTAAATTTCACTGAATCCATAGAAGGAAAAGTAACAACTAACCACGTGTGTAGGCAGCTGTACAGTGTGTGGAAGTAATTAATAAGCTTTCGGATAAAATTTCCACACAACAGTTTTTAAGTTGAACTGATCGCCACGAAGTTAACAGTCCAACGCCGGCACCCACGACGTCGATATGCTCTCAGAATGCCCCGTGCACACAACAGACTATGATTATTATAATAATAGGTAAATGGACCTCGCTCCTCTGTTGGCAACAACAATGAGGTCACAGAAGTCGATTAATTGTTAGCTCAATATAGAAATGATGCGAGTCAAAATGACTATTATAGTACTGCGGTAAAGTGTATCAAACTAATATCTATATCACATTGACCAATTTGTATTAAATGTCTTCGGTTTCCAGATGCATTACTTTCTGCCAGTAAAGAATTTTTTTCTCCTTTCGATTGCAGTTTCTAATTGCAATACCAACTACAATTATCAATATAAGAATCTTTTGAATAATATATATAATTACTTATTATTATTGATATCGCAGTTGTTCACAGACAAACTGTTACTTCGTAGCGGAGGTTGAGAAATGGCTTTAATTATCTTATTATATCCCGCGTCAGATTTTAAAGGGGGGTACGTATCGTGAAATTCACGGTCAAAATGACCAAAAGACTGGCACGTGTTCCACTCAACTTTGTCGCATTGTGAGCAAAATTACTTTACGTCAATACGTCTACCGGGATACGTAAAACACCAAATCGTTTAAGTGGATGCACCATAGGTAACACGTATATCACGATAATGTTTGCATTGTCTGTTCTAGTACAATAATAAAGTTTCTTTGTGTGACATAGACAAAGTGCCTACATTATTTCCATGCTGTATCGAAGTCCAGTGAGATTCTTATATTATTCAAAAAGCTGGTTTATTTAATTGTCAAAAATTTTACCCTGTTAGAACGAATGACGTCGTTTTTTATTTCGCTTCAAACGCACAACATAATAGCGAAAAACACATTCGAAGCAGACTCGACGTCGTATTAAACTAACGTGATTGGACCGTGATTCAGTTTCTGCAGGAAACAACGTTTTAGGGTTAGTCGTGCAAAAACAGTTGCAGTATAAAAATGGGCCGGCTTCACTCCACTCGTGAAATACCACACTCCACCAGAATATATGTAGATGTGAAGTAGCAGCTTCTGCTGTTGAATTTCCTCCAGTGGGTGACAATTCCGATGACAACTCCATCGCCTCGTTCCATCTTCGTCATTCTCTTCACCATCAGATAGCCTATTCGCATCAAAGACCACTGATGCACTGGTGACTCTTCTGGGGTTGCGAGGTGCGTAGGTGATCATCTACTCTGTGATGACTCGCTTCTATATCGATAATGTTGCCTCTAAATGAAATTTTTAAAATATATTTAATATACGGCTTTCGACCCAATCAGAGTTGCCAAAATCTTAATGTAAAAAGTAATGCAATAATCATTTTTTTTAATGGTAATGTAATTTTCCTCCATTACTCATTAAAAAAAAATTATGTAAATTATTTACATTACTCATTAAATAATTAATGTGTAATGTGTGGTCTTTCATTACTCATTAAAAAAAAATGAGTAATGGAAAATCACACATTACATATTAAAAATGTAATGTGTAATAGATGACATTACTCATTACGTTAACAAAAAAACCTTTAGAGTGATAGAGAGTTTTTGAATTTTTGATGGATGTTTAAACTGTTGGAGTGTAATAAGAGTGAAAGATATTTTTTAATTAAAAAATTTTTAAGACATAAACAATACCAAATTGAAAAATGTGATTTTGAATTAGATTCCATTTTTTCTCTACTATATATGATATTACACTCAGGTTTTTAACATCTCAATAACAGCTATTATTAAATACACTAATTATATTTTTATATAATGAGTATAATGGAATACTCATTAATTCTCCATCAACTATACAGAAGTTGGTAATGAAAAGTTGATACATTACAATACTCATTAAAATATAAAAATAAGTAATGGAAAATTGGTACATTACTCATTAATTAGAAAATTTTTAATGTAGATTATTAAAGTACTCATTAAATTTTTTAATGAGTAATGTAAAGATAATCCATTATTCATTAAAAAAAATGTAATGAAAATCAATTTTTGTTCCATTAAAAAAAAAATGAGGAATGGAAACTGATTCCATTACTCATTATTAACAATAATGAGTAATGAAACGCCAGTAAATGAAACGCCAATGCATTAACTAAAGTAATGCATTTTTTGCAACTCTGGACCCAATACATTATAAGTATAAATGACTAGAATCGTCAAATATAATGAAGAAAACAAAAAATGTCCTTGATTTAGACGCAGAATTTGTTCATCAGTAGCACCCATAGTACTTTTTGTTTAACGCTAAATATAAGAAATTTAATATTTTTCACTCACTCAATTACATCAATCGTAAATCTATTTAATCATAAAAATTAATGCATTACAATATCAACAATAATTATAATTATTGATTAATTTGTTATTTTTTGCGTTTCATTCTGTAATATTTGCGTCAAGTACTCTATTGAACTATCGGGAGTCACTACGACAATCATGAAGATTTTGTAGTACATGTTGGCGACATCGTATAGGTTTAAAAGCTAAAGCAAAAGCCTACCACTAAAAAGCTTTTGGCTCATTCTAACGAAAGAAGAAATTCAGGATAGAATCCTGATAGTCTACCTCTCTCGTCAACTTGCTCTGTCGGCGAGAGACCGATGCAAGGCGCCATCACTCTGTCGTTCTGTCGAGGACTAAGGAGTCCAGAGTCCTGCGCATAAATGTTTTAAATACGCAGGACTCTGGACCTGCGTATTTAAAACATTTCTCGATCTCAACTGGACGGTATTGCGTAGCTTATTCTTACTAACCCTTATATAGCAATTCAATGTACATCACCAAGTATTATAAATGGGAAAAATATATTGATCGACATTTTTCTTTCAAAACTAACAATCTGTTGTTGTTAAAAGTTAACACTAGATTAATTAATTACTACGCTGAATACAATCGTATACAACTTGACAGTAACTATAAACATTGGCTATTTTCTCGATAACGCCTTGCCTTCATTGTTGGTGATTAAAATACATCGCAAAATGTAAAGACTTTTGCTCATTGCGTCTTAAAATTTTACTAAGATTGGCGTTGCTATATGTCGAGTTACACAATAGCTGAAGTTGGAGAGCTTTCATAATCTTTAAATTAATGATTTTCGCATTTTATTATAAAATACAAATATTCTTGATGTAAAATACTTGCATTTAATTAGGTAGGAACTAACGAAATGAAAATAATGAACTTTAACATATCTATTGGTATTGACATTTGACATCTCATTTCACATGTTTCAGACGCTGTTAGCCAGTAGCATTATAAATTAATAACACAGTAACTCAACTCCAAACAAACATCCATCTGTTTTCACGCACACAGGCGTACTTCATTTACGAGCCTTCCATCCGAGCAAGTTCGGCCACATGGCGGTCAATAGTGTCGTGTGGCCAAACTTGCTGTCACGTGTTGCGCGGTGTATCCAAACGCGCTATCAATTTTAATATATTTACAGATTGTTTATTTGTGACAAATGTACCTAACGATTTATATTTATTTACAATGTTAAATGAGTCGACCGCGTGTATACTACAGTGTACGACATGTTTAAATTTAAATGAGTACGGTACTCATGGAAAGAGGATGGTTGAAACAAAACAAACTTCTCGTGAATTGTTACGAAGAGAGTGAGGGATAGGAAGGGGAGGACGAAGCGGACGACTGGTCCGAAAACGTACCTCAATGTTGCGCTTGCGACGTTCTCCGCGCAGTGTTATTGTGTACCGGAGACCGTATTATATTTTGATACCCAAAAGAAACTGTCTTAGATTTATGATATTATTGTGTGTTCTATTTAAGTCAAAATATTGAGTATGTGTTTGTTATTTTTATGAAGGTTGTAGAATATAGAATAATAACTAGTTTTAATGTCTATTACTAAGACCACTTTTATAAACTGCCTTTTACTAAAAGCGGGGTTGGGGTTGGGGACGGTTGAAAGATTTTTTATGGGTATGGTTGAAACAATAAATGTATTATTTTTTCTTGTTTTCTAAATGCCGAGAGTTCGCGTAAGAAAAGACTTTCAGAAGGTAGATTGACTTATCGAGTTTTACAGATGCATTATGAGAAGCAAGAAATATAAGGCATTTTTATTTTATTTATTTATTTCAGATGCGTATGAGGTTAAAGCTGGAGATTCACTACGAAAAGCGGTAAACAAGCATGGAATTAACCACTGTTCGTTCTCTCCTGAGATATTTACGAAAGCGACATGCATCGAGTCATTATATTCAGAGAGCCAGATTCGGACAAAAGTGGATTCAATGCACCAGTTGTAAACAGTGGGCCAACGAAAACTGGACAGAAGGAAGTCTTAGCTATATTTTTAACAACTGCAACTGAAGATTGATCCGTAATTTTTTTTAATTTATTCTTAAAATTATTTTCGTTTAGTTTATTTTGTTTTAAAGAAAACTGTGATCTTTATTATTATTGTTAACTGCGTTATTGTTAATAAACAATTAATTTAAAAAAAATAGAAATAACTAATCAAATGCCATTTTGAAATATCGTTGTCAGTATTAAAAATTTGAAGACCGATTATTGTTGTCATATAGTGCTATAATAATGTTTAGGTATAATTAGAACTTATAGCAAATAAACATGTTAAAATATTATATTCTGTATTATTTGCATGCGTTTCAACTGATCCCAATCGCTGTTTCAACCGCTCCTGGCGTGGGGACGATTAAAACAAATCGGAATTTTTAATTTTGCATACATCTAAAAATAGCACCCCAGGAACTAAAATTGTATAGCCGTTTCGCAGAAACGCGCTCTTAAATTTGACGTATCATTATCGCTCGGTTTATAAACAACAATACCATGAACGATCAAAGCCAAATCGTTTCAACTTTACCAATTCTAGCGTTTCCATTCGACAAATAAATAAAATCGAGGTGTACGTCTGTGATTTCAAAGTAAAGGCTTATTATAAACTCATATTGTTATATACACGTTATTAAACCCCAAATCAGAATTTAAAAATTTACAACAAGTGTTCGATTGGTTAAAATGTATCATCAGTTTCTTACGTAAATATACATATCAATCAAAAACGTATTCCAGAACATTATCTTCAACAATAATACATCTGTTATGGCATTGTCTTATCATATGATGTTTCGTTGTTGCCGTGTCAGATTTTAATCGTTCCACTGATTAGAGCGTATTTTCCTACATACCTGACACAGCGGTTTGGCCGTCAAGAGAAGCGGTGCGCGTCGGAGGTCGATAAAGACCTTCAGCACGTCCAGTATTCACCGACGTCTAGGGTCTGGGGGTGAACTCATCTTCCCAAGCAAGGAACGGGTGTACGATTTAACTTGAGCTGAAAGTTTGTTAGCCGATTCGCTCGGGTCAGGACTCACCCTGTTTTCTTGTTTGAATGTTGATGCACTGCCCTTAACCGCTCGGTCACTAACGCTCCTTTGGTGATTTACAATTAATTATAAGGTAAGTTTTAAAAGTATAGCTTCACCAAAGGAAATAGTGTCGGTTTTGGAAACGTGTTTTATTTAAAATTATTTTCTCGTAAACTTATAATTCCAGGCACAATAAAACATTTTGTATGCATATTTTACTTTCGTAATATTTTAAAATTTCAATTCATTGGATCTAAAATGACTCCATGCACTTGGCTTCCTAATACTGCAAACTTAGTCATTTTATTCGCATTAAAACGAATATATTGCAATTGAAAAGTGTGAATGTGTTGAAATTGATAGATAACTGACAGATGAAAAGAATTAGAATAATGGCACCTCCTACAGTGGATAAAAAAGAAGAAAACGACCCGACTGACATTATGTGTTGTATGGCTGATTGCCCATAACTTAAGACTAAAATTGTTTTGAATTATGGGCCATCCCTACTCTACACGACTCAATGGATGAATTGTGTGGATAAGACCGAAAATAAAATTGTGAAAGGATATGAAGGAGTTAAAGCTATGAAAAATAATTTTTATTACGTCAAAATTCAGATTTCAATGTTGCCCAGAAAACGGGGACCTTTTTAGTAAGTTATAACCGCATTGTAAAATGTATGTAAAAAATAAGAATGAAAGCATTTCTTTTTACCCACTACATTCTAATTTATTACCTTATTTATATCATACTAGGTTTTTACTTTTACATTTGGATATCGGCAGATTTGCGTATTACACAAAAAAAAAATAATAAAAACAATGTATAAAAACGTGGAAGTTTATGTATTAAATAATTATCATAAATTACCCCTAGAGTTTATGTTACTTAACAAATAAATGTACACAAGAAACATTTATGAAATTTACATTCAATCAGACATACCAATATTTAACTCAATTAAGAAAGCCATAAGTGTTTATATCTAGAGGAATGATTGAGACAAGATTAGCCACATGTGACATTCAGCACCCTGTAGAATTTTATGAATTGAACATTTAAATAGTATTAAAATTTGCCCAATATGGCTATAATTTAAATGATAAATCGTTGACATACATTTTAATTCAGACGAATTATGTTTAAACATCAGTCAATTATTTTTGTTGAATGAGCGGGTCCATAAAATAGTTATTATTAAAATTAGAATAAAAGTTTAACAGTTTTACTCCAGTGTACGTGACGTATCGCAACGCTGGGACACTTCTGACTAGTCGAACAAAAAATAAAACGCAACTCACAAACAGCCAGCAATATAAATTACAATGTCCTCATTCCAGAGAAATAAAATAAAACTTATATCGAAAATTATTTAGCTGAAAAATCTACTTTTTCACGAAACGGCACCAGAAAGTTTCAAGTGGAGTTGGCGTTCGTTTCAGAAAAAATCGTTCCATAACCTAAAACATCGATAAACACTAAAAACGGAGTCATCACAATCAGGTCCGTAAATTCACTTCACTCTGTTTTCGAGCGTCATTACGATTTACACATCATTCCCAATATTTTCACCACGCTGAGATTACTCAATGAACCTTCATTTCACTGTGTAGACGAAGTCTATCGAGCGGAGATGAAATGGTGTGGTAGAGCGAGATGGCAGCACTGTGACTTACTGCGCGGGCGGCGACATCTCGTGCTCCTCGTCGTCGGAGTGGCCGCTAGTGGGTGCGGGCCGGCCACTCTTCTCCCTTAGTCAGTACCTGCGCGTCACATGCTAATGCCGTATGAGTTCAGTAAATTACATCATTTACAAAATAAATAAGAAAATGCAAGCCGTCGACACAGGACAAGAAATGAGATTAAGGTTTAAATAACAGGAGACAGTGCCTTAGATTAGTTTAATTGACCGCATTGCTTCGATTCTTTATCGAAACACATCATATAATTACAACAAATGATGTAATCACCACACTGGCACAGGGAGGACAATTTAGCAAACTGTGCTGCTATTGTCATACTTCCGCATGCTATGTTGCGTTAGGTTTTTGTCGATGTAGGGGTATGCATTTTTTATTACACATTGAGGGATTTTAAGCCCTCCACGCTGGCTTATTCATAGATTATCAATATTCGTTTCACTAATATGATGCCAATCTGAGAGTAATGGTTTAAATGTTCTCCGTGACACACACCAAGTGGTTCTTTAATTTAAATAAAATGAAAGAGTCATTGGTCAATTCGCCTGTCTTAGGACTAAGCCTCCCAATTTCGATTGAAAAGCAATACACTGATGATTAGGACCCTATCGATCATAATTTTTATGTTTGAGTGTAACACTAAAAAATCACATTAATCAAACGAGATAGTGAAGAATTTATAAGTAAACACCCACTTCATCACAATTTACTGTTATTGCATTTAATCATGTCAATATCTTTCAACGATATCAGGACAAAAAGAGTGTGCATGAGTGGTGAGTTGTGCGCGCGTGTGTGTATAAGTACTATTGTCTCCAAATATACAATAGGCAGAGGGTAAATAAATGTATCTCTTATAATACTGAAACCATGGATGTAAATTTTTTAAATTCTATTTACATTTTTCATTCTGATTCGGTAAAATTATACATCAATCATGTTACATAAATATATACTACTTACAGTATATTAATACGTTACTAGGAAGGTTGATTTACTCCACTATTAATATCACTTTGAATATTAATTACATCAATATTCTCGTCTTCATTAATCACTGTGACGACAATAGGTTAGTGGTAATGAAAATACGATACGCGATTTATAAATCTTGAAAACATCACGTCAATGGTTATGTCATACATAGTCGTCCCCAATGTTGTACCAGAAACGGAATTCAAATTAAGCTCCGATTTGAAAAATTGTACTAATTTCAATCCCTCATCTTCGTCGAAATGAATATTGAACAGGATACAGTCCAGGTACAGCCGGCTCCATCGAATTATAAGACGTTGTCACGTCAAAAGGAGATATTATGAATATTTGCGAAAAAGATGCATGATCGATTCCATCCTGTATACAGCGTGTCCTATTTTGCAACGATATCCCTTGAAGGATTGATAGGCCAGCTCATGACTGCTCGAATAACAAAACATACCTCAGTAACAAAATCATTATTTTTCGAGATAATTGCACCTTTAAGAAGTTTGAAAAAAATCGACACTAGATCAGTTTTTGAGTGCCATGACTACAAAAATTGGTATTTTTGGATTTAAACTTTTGTTAGATGATCCTGAATAGCAATCCTATTGATCACAATTCAGAACAAAAACTACTAATGTCTTTAACCTTTCGAAAAAAAAACATTAACAACCGTTTTACGAATTAATGTTTTTTTATTACTCGACTTAAACTCTTCATCTTGTAAAAAAAAATGTACCAGGTAAACATGGCAAGTTATAAGAAAAGTTTATGCATTTAATGTAATTTTTTGAAATGGTATAAGTACCATGTATTGATTTAAAAGAGAAAAGATATTGATATTTTACAGCCAAAGGAGCTCATTTTGAAATTATTTTAATTATCAGTCAGTCACTTGCAGTGAAGCTATTTGTCGCGTAAGACTGAGATAGATGCTATTTGACACGAGTTAGAAAGAGAAAGCTAGTGACGCCGTTTAATTGCGTACCTCTGTATATGATTGATTGGTAGGTATTTTGTCAATATATTCTTTTGTTAGCTTTGCGATGCTAGTTTCACATTCGTATTTTTATTATATCTACTTACTTTATTTGGACTTACTGTATTAGAGTTAATATTGAACTGACCTGGCATTTTTCTGGTCTCCGTGTTTATGTTACCGTGTATTTGCAGTTCAATTCATTATGCCGTATCTGTATACCGCTCAAGAATATGCTAACATGCATTACATTTATGGGGAATGTAAAGGCAATAGTGTTGCTGTAGTAAATTTATTTCGCGAAAGATACCCAAATGCGTTGACACCCTGATTATCGCGCAACATTATTATTACTAAAAATCGGAATTATTATTTCATATAATGGTCTCTAATAATGTAGTTGACTACCAACCATTTATTTAATAAGGCAAATATTGCAATTTTTTTTTTACATCTATTCATATTGATAAATATTATTATTAATAATGATAATTATAAATGAGAATTAAAAAAAATACATACATGCTTTCAGTATTATAAGAGATGTGTTTATTACCCTCTTCGCCTATTGCATATTCAAAGACATACTTAAAGTGCAGACAAACTCCAGTAGTGCATAGGATATGACACATTTTTTAATTGTTAACCTAAAAATTTTCTAGTATAAAAATCAGAATCACATACAATATGTATTAAAGTTTGCAAGAGAGGCACAATATCAAAAAATAGATCAACAAGACAAGTGGGAACTTTAGAGTGAACTAAAACTTTAGCATATACTTATGCAGAACGATTATAATGATCTATCGTCTGATTAAGAAGTCGTTCCTTAATAATGGAGGAAATTTACCTTTTGTAGGCTTCGTGGTTGTCACGATCGGGGTGCGAGTCTGCATAGGGCGCCCAGTGTGCCCACGCCGCCGGCGTTGCCTCGCTGTCTTCGCGCTCACCAACGCTGCCGTTACCACCTAAGGTAGGGTAATATAATTATTATTTTAAGATTCAATTTTGTATTAATTTAAAATAATATCTAATAACAGCAACAGCAACAATTTCCCCAAATAGTCAAAAACATAAACAGGTAAAATGACAATCAATCATGTAAGAAAAAAATTGACACAAGTGCGTGCAATACCTACAAAGGACCTAGTAATAATACTTTTATAATAAGAACTTGGTTTGTAATATATATAGCTATACACACACTTATTTTACATTGATATACTCATCGATTACATTTTAGAATTTCACCCTCGCCATAAGGAAATAAATTAATAACAATTATCGCCATAAAAAATTTTAACCAGCCACATTAGTGTTAGATTTGGCATAGACTTGAATTACAATAACTGAATTTTTATCAGTAAATTGGGAACAATTCTAGATTAAACCGATGCGTAAAATTACCCCACAAAATGTCATATTTGTCTCTTTTGGAGCAGTGGAATGTAAGTCAGGAGTCCAATTTGATAGTAAATACTAAATTTTTGTATACATAATTTGTATTCAGATATCTTTATATAGTATACTCACTAGTGCAATTGTCTACAGGCGTAGGCTGTCGTTCGACGCGGGTTATTGTAGCCGTAGAAGCAGCTAGAGGGGTGGTTGTGGTAGCGACGGTGGTGGAGGGCGCAGGCGCGGCAGCGGGCGAGGAAGGTGCAGGCGGTGAAGGGCTATCCAGGGAGATGACAGCGCCGCCACCGTTAGGACTGCGATAGCCGCTTGATGACACTGCATCTGCTGTTCAACACAAATTCTTTCTGCCATTACAACAGCTAAAACAACAATGACATTTTATTAACATTGCAATTAAACAAAAATAAATTAATAAAATAAATGTATCAAAACCCTATTATTGTGTACATGATATTTACACAATGAAAAAAGGTCTTTAAAAAGACCTATCACTGTGTAAATGAATATTTAGGTCACAGTAATTTTTAGGGATTGAATATCGTTTCAAGTTTTTCATATGAATACGAATATGAAGGAGTTTTTTTTGCAATTTTTTTTTTCTTGTACTTCTAGATCGGTGGTAAGTAAATCCACTTTAACGTATGTTAGTTTTTATCTTGAATATTTTAATTTGCTTTCATTTCGACTAACTTTTAAACTTCAGTTGATGAAAATAATAAGACAGACCCAAGTGATGTATAAAAAGTAAACTTAAATACACAAAAAAAAAATACTCATTATTATAATTATAACAAAAAACATTGACAAAAAAATATAGTATACAAGGGATCAATAAAAAAATTTCAAGCAAAAATCAGTTTGCAAATTTCTTTATTAGTTGATCTTATTTAAAAATAATTTAATTATTTTTGTTACATTAAGAATAGTATATTTTTGTACCATCTCTTACAACTTATCTATTGATGGTACAAGATTTGCCCGGTTAATGGCATACATCAGGTGTTTAACGAACGACTCAACTATTCTTGGTCAATTTTATGTATTTTCAAATAAATTAGGTTACTGACCATACACAAATTAAACAGCCATGATGATAGGATAAATTCTTATCTAACACCTTCATGGATATAGAACTTGTTTAGCATATAAACATATATACACGCATCACTTGCCATCAGTCGCGAATGCACCATAAAACAAATAGTTTTGCCTGCCTTCATGTATTGTTAAAAAATCCGAATCATTATAGAAAACATATAAAAAATGTAAAAACAAATTATCATTTAATAGATTGGTTATGGTTAAGCATATTTAGCATTTCATAGGTAGCACGATATAATCGTTTGCCATATCGTCAGTTAGACCACTCACTCCAGTGTCTATTTTTATTGACGTAATACGTACGACACCCATTCACAAAAAATCATTCTTTATGCATATCGTGCAATTTTAGCCGGTGACTATTTTAAGTAATCGACAAAATTAAAGTGTTTTGTAATCTAAACGATTTTGTGCTTTTAAATAGCTTTATACAATCAATACGCATACACGTCATTATTCATTATAACACTTCACAACGCTGTTGTTATAATGGAATATAGCAATTTTGATAGTTTTATAGTAATCGTGTTATTCGGAAGTGAAAGGAAATAAAACCTGCGCCGACGCATGGTTCGCGCCCTGAACCGTTTAGTATAAACGCCGGCTGTGCCTGGTGAGTCCCGCCAAAGACGATATTTCTCACTGCCTGAGCGCGTACATTTTATTGTTGTTGAGATATAATGGCATTTTGTGAAGTCATTTACAAACTTCCGCTGGGACTTTTAAAAGCCTATCCAGTTAAGTTCAAAATTATTTAATTTTTAGCATTGTTTCTCTGAAACAGAGCGCAATTAAAAATAACAAGCACAAATAAAGAATACTTGATTTTATTGTGATTATTGTTGATGAAATTTCGGAAGTCAGTGGAACGAACAGCTCGTAATTTATTGTGATATTTTCTAGATTCCAAAAAAGTTTACAGATTTATAAAATGTGTGATGTCAGTATGGATCGCACAGCTATTTCACCGAGTTCAGCACTTTTGCATGTCCTCAAATAATATTATTGTTTAATAAAATAAATAATTAAAACATATTAGGTCGGGGAAAAAGTTTTTTCATATTTTATAAGCAAAAAGTTGCAGTAAAACCTCTTTGGTTGTACAGTTTGTATATGGCTAGTTTTGATACCATTAATTAGGTGACATTTTAAAAAGATAAATAAAAAGTAAAAACGGTGTCCCGTTATTTTTCTATTGTTTACTGTCCACCAAAATGAGTGCATCTAAAGTAGAAATTCGATACATTTTGAAGTCTTATTACAAAAAAAAGAAAAATGCGACACAAGCCACGAAAGAAATTTATGACTTTTATGGACTTTTTATGCAGTGTCGACAAGGATAGCACAAAACTGGTTAGTGTTTTCAGTCCAGTAATTTTGATGTCAAAGATGAATTCCAATTTAGTCAACTTGTTACAGATAAAGTCGATGCTATTTTGGGAAAAGTAGGGCAGGATCGGCATATTAGTTCTTACGACATAGCTGGAAAGTTGAGGAATGACTACAAAACAGTATTAACCCATTTGAAAGAAGTTGGATATACAAAAATAAAATGGATGTGTGTACTTATGTACGCGCGTGAAAAGTTATACTTCTTTGGCATCTTTAAAAAATAGTTTTTAATTGCATGCAAATAATCAATTACAATAAAATAATAATAGGACTGGAAAATGATAGTCAACACAGTCAATAAAACTCAGTTTAAATTTTAAAAACTAAATAATATTTTTTTTTATTCTTACATTAAATGTAACATAAATTCTCTCATTATTCGAATGTAATTTTTAAATTATGCCCACTGCCATAGCATCTTCCGGTAAAGACTTAATCCGAACTTCAGTTATCAATGGCTTATGATAACTAAAATATGATAGGTACGAAAAGTTTTATATTAGTACCATTGAGATATTGTGAAAATACAGCATCTATGGTAGTGCCATGTCGTGTTGTCGAAATCAGAGGATTATATGGCTAGGTTCAAGTTGTTTTGGATGAGATCAATAAGTGGACGAACATCTTCATGGGAAAAATTGGTGTTGAAGTCTCCACTTAAAATTACCGGTAACTTGTCTTCTCTACCAAGATATTCTCCTCCAGCTGTTGTATATGGCCATAACAGTATTTTCAGGAAATATGATGTCGTCCATTTTTTGATTTGGAGTAATGTAAATTACCATCAAAACAATTTTGTTGCCATCTTCCATTTTGCATTCAGCTGCACAAAACTCACCAACTGATATCACTGTTGAACTTGCCAATTCCACCTGTCTTACAGTCATATCAATATTTGTAGTAATGATATTGGTAATGGCCTGCATATTCTGATAAATGGCAACTTCTCCAGCTCGAACATTTGATCGTTTATATTGTATTATGCAATTGTAATTTGGTATACTAATCGACTCATTGGATAACCAGGTTTCATTTAAAAATAAAACATTCGATTTTTGCATAATTGGATCAATGAGATCAAATGGAATGAGCACAGACTTTGACAGTTAAAAGTATATATTATCAACCCTCTCCTTTCATTATTAAAATCTAACAGATCATTGGTTTGTAAGCGATTAAGCAAGAGTCTACGAAATTCTTCTTAAAAACGCTTGCTCCTGATTGTGTACAATGTCTTGAGTAAATAAAATATGTACATTCAGGGCATCAGCTAATTGTTGAATAGTTTCTTGGGCTTAAAGCAGTCGGTTTTGTTCCATGTCTGCTAATAAAGTATTTTCTGATGTATGGTGATTATACAGTACAGGAGGATTAGCCATATGCACTTCAGCTTGTACAGTTATAGAGTTGCGATTGTCGTGTGTTGAAATAGATAAAAATGAATCGTGTAAATTATCACCATCATGATCAGCAATACCAGTACTGGACGCCGTTGAGACATCTGGTCGATTTGTACTAGAACTGGTAGTAGCTAACTGAAGTGATGATTCAAAAGTCCTTATTTGTGAATTGGAAGTCAACGAGGTAGATAAAATCTCAGTCACAGATGATTCGTTTGCTTGTGAAAGCATTTTTTTCGCAGTCTACAAGCGCGAGTACGTTCTGCTCCTGTTTTTCTTATTGGTTTGTTCACTGACAAGCCTTGCCGAATTTTTTCAGCTTCCTTGGCAGCTTTCTTTCTATTGTAATAGTTTTTACACATTTCTGCATTTGTTTTACGTCTCTTGAAAACTGAAATAGAAATTGAATAGTACTATTAATAAGTCATCAAATGTAAACTAAAAGAACTTTAGGTAGATGAATAAGAATTATTTTAAAAAATTAGATATTAAAAATAAAATTTAGAGAACAACAAATATATATGACATAATTTGTACTAAATATTATAAGATTCTTAATTAAAATATTTATTATTGGTTATTGAATATTTAAAAAATTAACTTAATAATAAATTAGACAATTGAATTTATATTTATTCATTTTTTAAATATTTATTATTTTCTTACTTTAATAGTCACTTTTCATTTTTATCAATAAGTATTCATTAAATTTGTTCTTTTTATAAATATTTATTATTAATTCAATTTAATCATAAATATTAAAAATTAATATTTTAATTTGATGTTCAATTTTTATTTTTATCACAATTTTTTTATTAAATGTTTTATTAAATTTATTTCTTTATTTTGTAAATATTAAATAACCAATAATAAATATTTAATATTAATAATTTAATAATATCTAGTATTAATTATGTTAAATAAAAATATTGTCATTTATATCAATAAATTATACATACGGATAGTTAACCTCAATTATATTGGAGCACTTAAAAAAGTATATAAGCACATTTTTTTTCACAAATATTTACTAATAGTAAATAATATTAATCAAAATATTCAATTGAAATCACTTTTGATTATAATTTATTAGCACATATATAATTCGCACTTGTAGGAAATTAAAACACGTGTTGTGAATGTAGAAACTAGAAACATGTGGATAAATATTATAAATATGAATACAGTGATCAGAGGCGACGAGCGTGCCATGCGCAACTAATAGAGGTTTCATTTCTGTTTTGTTGGTAGCTTGATGAGCAGTTTAGCGGCCAGCTTTAACCTGTTAATTTTGTTATATTGATGCGCACGCATCTTAAAATTTCACTCTCATCATTTTTTCATAACGCGCCTAAAGAAGTATAACTTCAAAAAGCTCGATACCAGGTTCCCATGCAAGCTCACTGAAAAGAACCTAATAAATCCGGTACTCATTTCTGATTCTCTATTGAAACATAATGAGCCCAAACTATTTTTGCAAAAATTGACGACTGGTGATAAAAAAGGGATTACCTACGACAAGTACTTGCGACAAAGATTATGGTCAAAAAGTAAGCAAACTCCACAGACTATAGCGAAACCAGGATTAACTCACAATATATTGATGCTATATGTATGATGGGGCTGAAAGGGGATTGTTCATTATACAATTTTACCGCCGGGCAAAACCATAAATTCGGATCTCTACTGCCAACCGATAATGAGACTCAAACATGGTAGAAAAAACGACGGGAAATGATAAACAGAAAGGGTGTGATTTTTCATCATTACAATGCCACACTACACACATCTTTAGCCACTCAACAAATATTGAGAGAGTTGGAAGTGTTAATGCACCCACTATAGAGCCCCTCACATTGTATGTATATATTATAATTAAAGATATGATTAAATAATTATCTTGAGTTTGTGTATAGAATACGAAAAAAAATTTCCCCGACCTTATAAGGCCCTCAGTAAAAAGATGTCCAAGCTAAAATGAAAGAATTTTGTCTTTTAGCCCTTTTTGTTTGGTGTTCTGCTCATTTTTGAATTAGATTTTTTCTAAATCTTGTCAGCGCATTAGCGAAACTAAGCGATTTTTTAGTATTATTGAAAGTAAATCGAATTTTTTTCATGGTAGTATAATAAGATTAGCTCATTACGGCCAAATAACCATAATACCGTGCGTCGTCGAAACATGTTGGTCTTACGATCAGAGTATCGTTA
This sequence comes from Eumeta japonica, assembly GCA_005406025.1. Lineage (NCBI taxonomy): Eukaryota > Metazoa > Arthropoda > Insecta > Lepidoptera > Psychidae > Eumeta > Eumeta japonica. The sequence continues at coordinate 42,031 of BGZK01001063.1, forward strand.
ATGTGATTCCTTAAGAAATTTTGAACTTGGTTGGTTTTTTTGAAGAAATAACTGAATGTCGACATATGGGATAGTGATACATTGACTCAAGCCACGTCATTCTTGCATTGTTAAGAATTTGATTTCACTTTTTTTTTAGATGTTTCTGATATTTTCCCTGAAATAAATATTGTTTATGAAACATTAGAAAAAAAAACTTCTCTGATATTGCTTCTTTGTGTAGGAAATGAAAAAGTTTGAAATATTCTTAGGAAATTAGATTATTTTTTTTGGAATTTAATAATAATATTGTGAACATTTTTGACCAACCTAAAATAACGACATAAGTCACTACAAGTATATATTTATTGAAATAATAGATAATGCTTTTAACAAATTCTGAGACAGCTACAGAAATTTAATGGTTTTAAAAATTTTTACTACTATATGAAATTTTTTTAATATTCAGTACCTTTTCTCCTGATATCCTGCTCGATCGTTTAGTAAATGTTTACAATGTCCACTATTTTGATTTAGATCAAATGCATATAAAAATAATCTGAATTTCATAATCTATAAAATAATAGAACATTTGTAAGAAAATAATTTACAAATGATTTTACCCAAAGTTTTCCGACTGACGAAGTTGATTGTTACCGTTTCCACTAGTGCCTTTGAGGAAACGCGCTAGTTGTGAGAAAAAATTGGCTTTGAAGAAAATCATTTTCATATTCAAAACGCTTATATACTTACGCTACGCTACGCAGAGACAACAACGACTTACCGAACTGTCGATGATTTCCATTAAAGTAGAACTGTTCACTGAATAAAGGCGTTTTGCAACCTTTTACGACACGTTTTGAAAATATATTTTATAAAACACAAGCGGGTGAATTTAACGTATAAATATAAGTCTTAAAGCAAATATTTGCAGTTAGTTTCCATATTATTTATTATATATTTTATTTATTTTTTAGTACACGAAAATGATAGCAGAATGATAACAATGGCCTTTAAGTGGTCACGTTGGTCATGCAGCAGTTGATTTGGTGTTCTAATACTTTGTAATCAATTCAATCGATTAAATGGATATCTAATGAAGAAGGCTCAACAATGACCTAGGGTAAAATGTCTTTATTCTTTTTTTTTTTTATAATACAAGGATTAACCGAAGTATATACAGGATGGAATAGATCATGCATTTTTTCACAAAAAACCATAATCTCCTCCTTCCTTTTTAGGACAATTTTTCCAAAATAACAAAAATGTATCATCGATAACATACTTATAAATAATATAAAATATAATAGACACAACCCTACTAAATACTAGGCCAGATCACCATTGCGAGCGCCGTGCCGGAAGCCACGTGCGCCGGGCTTGTAATGCACTCAAATTCTGCCTCGCGTCGAGCTATACGATGATATTAATTATAAGGGATTTATCCCAGATACTTACCCACAAATGATACTTGATGTTATAGTGATGTAAAGATCGCCGAAAGTATTATTACATTAGTCTCGATTTTCCACACGTTTTCCACTCGCCTCTAAACATATAAGGCAAACTAAAGCAAATTACACGTAAACGATACGCAGTACGGAATACATAATAAATATTTACTGTCTAAAAATATGAACACATTTCTTCGTAATTCTTCGTAATAGAGAATGGCGTATCGCTATAAAGCGTGTTTCAATATGCGAGTTTTAACGCAAACCAACCAACTTGGGCTCACTCCAACGTTATAGGGAGTTTATCGTTATAAAGGATAACCGTTATAAAGAGTTTACACTGTATTACTAATGGACTCGCAGGCTGTTGACTGTAAGAGTAAGTTTCACTGTAAAGTTTCAGAGCCGCAGCAATGTCATCTCTGCAAACTTCCCAACAATAGAGCATGTTTGCATATTCGATAGTACTAAAAGGAATTGTTGTTAAACACTTCAATATGAATCACATACAATCTTAAGTTTTGAAAACGTAACACTTATAACAAAATACTTAGCTATCGGGACGCGGCATCACGGACCAGTGCCAGCACCAGACTGACCGCATTTTTTGAACGTTATCTAGGTGGGCGCATTGTGACATACGACCTTCAGCTAGGTCGCAAGGTTGGAACATCCTAAACTTTTAGAACAATTTTTAAGCTATTATTCTCAGAAACAACTACTCAAAGATTATAGTTTTTGGCAAAGTTGTTCTAATAGAGAAAGAGATTATACACATTTGCGGAAAGGTGCGTGATTGATTGCATACAGTACGGGATTTGGCTGTTTCATGCTTACCTTGGCTCAAATTCCTATGGCCACCTTTGCTTGCCATATGCATCTTATAAAAACAATTATTAAGTTTACCATTAGAAGTGGAGTATGCATCTTCGTTGGCAGATGAGGTTTCGGCGTGGGGCGGCGGGGGTTGTGGCGGCGTGCTCTTGGGTTGCGGTACCTTGCGCTTGAGTGGCAACTCGTCCTCCGAATCGGACGTAAGGTCTACAAGAACCTCGGCTGCAGCCGGTTTGGGCGTACGCCCGTCGCCCAGAGCTGCACGCTTGCTATCTCCACCACCACTGTTACTATTACCGCCATCTACTGGGATAACCTCTGAACAAATTTCGTTTTCATTGTAATTTATTTAACTGACTTTTTATTAATAAACGATAAGCAAGTAACGTTTTCATGAAAATGTAATTTGCAATACCAATCTCATTAAACTATACATTCACTAACATATATAACATACATAGTTTTATTTCATAATTGTGGAATTTATAAACTATTTTTTTACTCAAAATAGTACTTTTAAAATAAATAACATTATTTAGATATAAACATTTTATACCTAAAAATGTGATTGAATCGTCACTAAAAATCACCAAAACTAAAGATCAATAAAAACAAGTATTGAACAGTTTTTTTTTTTGTAATATATGTTCTTAAAAATAAAGGTTACAACACACACCAAAGATTCTACTATTTAGATTTTGGTTGTTCTATTTCTAATGATCATTATATAAGCATATAATGATGATCATTAGAATAAAAAAATGTAAAATGCAATCATATATGCTTTAATTATGGTATCTTTTGGATTAGGCTATTAAATAAATTTCTAGCTAAAAATAATTTGATTCAAAAATAATTGAAAGATTTTTCAAAATTTAAGGGCCTTGTTGCCACTGTAAAAAAAACAAAAAATAAAACTGTATTTCACTTTATATTATCTTTTACTTTATCGCTCTTTTGCTATTGAGAATGAACTGGTAATAATAACGACACACTTATAAGTGACAGAATCAGAAAGCAACCACCGATTGTACTTTGTGTGAAAGTACAATAAGTGCAGAAGAGCACTCTTTATGAGAATTCAAAATACTTTGATGAGCTAAAATAGATAAATAAATTTTAAATAAGTCTTCTACCACCATAGATGAAAATTTAAAATAAAATGAAGACAGATAATATTAAATTAATAATATTAAAATAAATTAAATACAACATTAAAGTTGTATGTTTGCAATTCTTATTACTTTTGATTTTTTGAAGCAAATGCTTCTACTATGAGATTTTCTAAAATAAGCTGTGTAAAATTAACAAAATAATAAATAAACATAAAATGGACTTAAAGGAGAAAGAGCTCAATCTATGGAACCTGGTACTATTCCTATTCCAAATTATTCCTCATATAGTTCTTTTTTATATTTAGCCTTAAAACACATCCAAACATAATAGTAGCAATATTGATATCAAATTATCAATTAATATTTCAAACTATAGAGACTTTAAAATACAATTTTACCTTGAGGGTTCTATGTTTAATTACATTGATTCACTTATTCCAAATATATGAGACATGCTAAATATCAAATTATTGGTTTTACATGAGTACAAATCCCTATGGTCCATTAACCAGTCTAACATGCACATTAGTGATATTTGATTGTGTGAATTCCAACCTGATTTAAAAATATGGCATTGTTGGTACAGAAACGTTATAGCTCCGAAATGGCAAGATTGAGTGTGACCGCATAAAAGTAGTACATTACTACCTCATATACAAAGTGAGTTATGAAAACCATTTTCTCTCGTTAGCGATAATTAATATTTAGTCTGTACACGTTTTTTGTTCACGGCTTCTACAATTTCTTCATCCAAAAGTTTCAATATTGTATTAATTATGCTACAATATAGCAACGACAGATTTATAACATTATAATATCAAACATACTATAAAACTAACAATTTAAAACCTTACAAAGAGTTCTATTATCGACATTTTGGAATACGATCATTTGGATGTGTGCATGTGATTACTTTTCAAAACCAAATTTAGAAATAAAAATCCATTAACCTAAATCATCGGATATAAGAGTGACTGGAGAGGCAGTAGGCTGGTGGATGGCGGCGGAGGTGGTGCGCGGTGGTGGCGTATGCGCTGACCACGAGCCGTCCTGGTGCAACTGGATTTCGTTGCAGTCACTCGATAACCGCGGCGACGTCAACACCTCTTGGAAATATCTGTGCCAACATAATGCAAAAATATTCATATTGAATTCTTAAAATATTCTTTATTTAGAAAAAAAAATACATATGTAATAATAATGAAATTTTTCTTGTATAAGGCTCATTAAGTATGACAATTTTTAAATAAAGATTTTTTTAATCTCATATGTTTGTTCTGAGTTTTATAAAAATTAGATATGTATAATTCCAATTCTAAAAATTAACCACTGATTTTATGTATAATAATTTACATACACATATGGTATTTATTAATTGAAAAATATTTTGACTATATTGAACCCACATATAAATCAGAATTCCAATATAAGAAAGTAGTAGTATTTGTGTAATAGTTTGAAGTATTACAAATTAGTAACGAAAAAGAAAGCAAAAATAAACAATCAGCTCTCAGGTGTTATTAATTAAATTAGAACTCACCCGTCAACAACTAACGAGTCATAAGGCGCAGGGCGATCGCAAACGGGGCACAGCCAAGTAGGCTTGCGTTCGTTCATTTGGAGAAAAAGCGACGCGTCAAAGCACTGCAAGTGCGGGCAGTTGGCGGGCCGGCACGGGCACGACATGCGCATCTTGCCTAGGGGGCACATCAGTGACACTCGGAGCGACGTCGTTGCGATCTCGTTGTCGTAATCCTCCGACAGTTTTTCTTTTACTATAAAGCGAACATAATGCCGATATCTGATCGAGTGACATTGCATTACATCATAAAAATGCTACTTAACAATTTTTAATGGAACATCATTCTTGTATACATTCTACTGACCGCCAGCAGTAAGGGGTATCCTCCTACAACCAGGCTGACCCGATGTGACAACGTCCGGGATCGAGGGTTTAACGTGTTCCACGAGGCCCGGAGTAAGTGATATGTTAGACAAAGTTACGCGTTTAGCAGTTAAATTACCCATGGTCAGGCTACGAAAACGGAACTTTCTGGTTCTAAGGAAATATTCTTAACCAATTGGACATCACTGCTCATCGAGCATCATTAGATTTGTTGAAGCATTAAGTAATGAAGTCAATTTACAGAGACACAAATATTATATTGAATAAGTATGGTATTAGCAATTCAATACGATAAAAGGGAAAAAAGAAATAAAGTGCACATTGCGCATAAAAAATTAATTACTGTGATTATAAATATAACTTACTGAGAGATCGGGTATAATCTGGATTCTTGGTGCCTTTGTTCTTAAGACGCTGCAACAATTCGGCGGAGGTGAGTTTGCGCACCATGAACACGCTGATGACGTAAGCCCGCGTGAAATCCGACGCCCACGTCACTAGGATTGTATTCGGCACTGTCGGCGACAGCTTCACCAGGGACGAGATGTTGACGGGTCGCGGCGGCCGCTTCGGCTCCGGTGTCGGTTTGTTTGTTGGTATGGGATTCTGAACAAATACAATAAATTTATGTATAAATCCAATAATCATGTTTGACATTCCAAAGTAGAATTTATACTGTTTTATTACATAAAGTTTAATTGTTTTCCGTTTTTATTATATCACAATACAAGACGTAAAACTTGAAATGGTTGTACTGCAGGCAATAAAGTAAAAAAATTAGTAATAAAAATTGGCCAAGTGGAGTCTGGCACAAGCTTAGAGTAGTAAGGTAGCAAGATATCACTGTTTGGTGGTATGCAATTCTCGAAGCGAATCCGACTCGAACTTGGCCTCTTTTTAGTAAATTTGATAGCCATACTTACTGGTAATGGACATATTTTGTTGTTCACTTTAACATTGACGCTAGGCGGGAAATGATCTTCCTGTTCACAGGAAGTTTCTAACAGGCAAAATCTCAACTGAGCCTGGAATATTAATTCAGAAAATTTTCATATTAAGATTAATTACAGCAATCCATGTGCTTTAAACTGTTTACTTTACTTACTTTAAAATTATTGCTTATCGGTAAAATTTATGAGTTATATGACTTATAACATTTTCTTTCTTTATACACTTATGTGCATATAATAGATTTAATTAAATGCATATACTTGTGTACCAACAAAAATAAAAATGTTTATTATATCGAAATTTTACTGAAAGAACTTTTTTCTACATCTAGTGAATAAAACTTTCTATATTTTTTTAAAGTATTTCAAGGGGCAAATAAGCAAGCGAGCCACCGGTCATCACCGCCGACCAAGGCAACTAGCAACACCAGAGGAGCTATTAGTCGCCAGCATTGAAAGGAATAAGATATCTAACAGAGAGGGAAGTGGGCTACCGGAACTTTCAACAAGGAATAGCATATTTTGTAGGAGAGAGTGGGCCACCGAAACTCTCACTAGAAAAAAGGCAACATCAACAGTTCGTACTTCACATTTATATTCTGTGAGAGTATGGTATCCTATGAGCACATTTTCGTGCTGTAGTAAGTTGGTCACAGTAAGGCTTTACCACAGTAAAAAAATCTAAAAAATTTGAAGTTCAATGAAAGCAATTAAATTAATTGTTTGTTGCAATATTCGTAATATTATATTATTTATGATAATATTCATTTTAATAAATACTATTTGTGTAATATTTGTACATCTTTGCATATTATAAACTTTTCAATATAAGACTATGCATGCTTCTATAATAATTTGATGAGAATTAAATGGGCCCAACCGGGTGGAATCGTGACCGAAAGTTAATTACCCATATTACCTCTTTCTATAAACTACGAAACTCACTCCATAAAAAAATTGAAATTTTTTGTTTTAAAAATTATTTATTAAATAAACACTGACATTATACGTACTAGTTTGAATGTAACAAAATAAAATATCTATCTTAGTACCTGCACTACATAATCAAGCTTATTGCCAGCCCCCACGACATCCTTCCCAGTGGCTATGTCGGTGGCTTGCTGAGGTGTCAGGTGGAACATGAAGGATGTCTCTTGCATGCGACCTGCTTGCATCGGCATCAATGTAGAGGGTTTCATCAGCTCGGCCAGCACATCATAGAATGGAAGCCTATCAAGTTAAAAAGAAATGTTAAGATATGTATCTAAATGTGAAGAATTCTGTGTTTGTTTAAAATTAAAAATCCATCCTTGGTAAGCTATTATTCTCATCCGAGAGCACTATTACAGTATTATAATGGCAATAATAATATGTATATAAAATCAATCTAATTCATGTCAAAAAGTTAAATTCTCATTTTATTTATAACTTATGTTCAAAGACAAATTTTCTAAACGAAATTTCAATCAAGATTTCAAGAAAATTTACTTGTATTAAATTTAATATTAGCTCACGTCTATTTCCCCGAGAGGTACAAATGGACTACATATTGTAACTTAATACAATTTCAAATAAAAACTAATCAGTTTTAAGTAGTTGATATTCGTCATGAGTTTAGCTTGCATAAAATTTCTTCGAAAATACGTCCATCTAGTGCTAGTGCATAAATTAATTGTATAATTTCTTTCTTACATCTATTTTCATTCGTTTTTTCCAGAGAACAAAAACCATACTCCCCTTTCCACTCCAGGAACTAAAATCTTTGAAATCACACTGTTTCTTTACATATTAAACTCCACTGTTAGTGTTCCTAAAATGCATTTCCATTCTAATGATTTTACTTTCAAGTTTCCAGTATGCCATTTATGGATAGCTAAACAAATTTGTCACTTTTTGATCCAAGGCTGACAATTCACCTTTGATTTTTTGGAGGGAAAAACTGGGTAGGTACATCCTACCTCTCTAAGTGCTACGTGCATATGCCAAAACTTATTTTCAGTTTTATCATCCAACAAATGAAATTATGAATACGTTTCTATGATTTGTGAAAGTTTATACAACAGGCTTCTTATTATACATGTCTCAATAATTATAAATAACAAACAATCAATATCTTCTACAAAGTTAGCATATCAGACATCTCTTTTAGCTTTTAAATTAAATAAAAAGGTACGAATTTTGAACACATATTTTTGATACTAAATAATAATCAATAAAATTTAAATCTATTTTAATTACTAAATCATAATGCAGTATGGGATGTTTTTTTTAAATGTTTTATTTCGATCTATGCATATGTAAAAGAAAATATAACGTTAGGCAGTCCGTAAAACTAAGAACGTCACGCCGTCGATGATTGTCGATTATGACCGAAATTAATTATACACCCAACCTCCCAAGGAGCACATATGTGAGGGCACATGTTGAGTGGTCTGATGAAGGCAAAATATAATTATTCATTGTTGATAATATGTATCAAAAAAAAATTACACTGCATTCGTTTCTGTTCATTGATTTGGATACTCTTGAGTTTTAATTCAAAACTGACTAAATTAACTAGATAGGTAACTCGATACAAGTGTGTAGATCAAATTTATTTTCCCTTTTTTTTTTTTTTTAAGTCACTGTAGTTTTCTGTTTAAGAGTTAATTTTCATTATTTAGTGTTAAGATTCTTAGGTAATATTAAAATCATCAAAATCGAACTATCAAGTAAAAAGTTATGGGTGGCGATACATAAAAAAACACATTTCGAATCGAGAATCTTCACCTTATTTTTGACAGTATATATTATATATATGTATGAAGTTTTACTAGAATTCTCACAAATTCTAATTTTCACAAATAAACTGCATTGGCTACAATTACAATAAAGACAGTAGAAGTTCAAGGCAATGTCTTTGGTGTTTAGATATGATTTAGATTTTCTTCTGACATCAACACTTCACTACCTATTTCACTTTAATATTTTAAATGAATAAAATCTTTTCACCATAATTGCCAATATTGTATCTGCTAAATAAAATAATACTGTTCACCTTTAAAATATAAGTCACTGTAATAAAATATATTTGTTATTTGAATTAAAATACTAATAAGTAGAAAAAAAATTACCAACTTGGTTTTTTATTTTAAATTGTATTCAATACTCAAAAAAAAGTAACGAAACAAATACAGAGCTGTTATGAAAAAATGTGTTTGTTGAGGCTGGCAAATCTTTTTGCATGTTCTACACAAATTAAATAACATAATGTTTTTATAAGCCTTATATAATTGCTTTCAGAGGACCAAAAATAGTAAAAGTTCAAAAGGTTTTTTTACTAATGTCAAAATCCAAACACTGAGCTTTTTCTTATACCTAAACTTGCAAAAGTGACAAAATCAGTTTAGGATCATTATCCAGCTCTTCAGCGATATTTACTAACCACTGATGTATCCATTTTGCTTCACTTTTTCAAATGATACTGATGTTTATGTATCATCTAAAATTTTCCGATTTAAAAGTTTCGAACCGCATTTGTGCTACTTTTCCTAATACTGTTTTAGATCTATAAGCTGCATAAACTTCGTATGGGACTTTGAATATTATAATTTCATATTTAATCTTTACAAACTGAAAAACATATGAAACATTACAAATCAGTTTTTTTAATACTTCTCCTATTATTAGAATGTTAAATTGTAATATTAAGTCAGCAATTTACAATTAGTATAATGAGAGATATGATTCTCAATCTATACATACACAAGAATAACCTTTTGTTTTCCAAAATAATCTTCATACAATATCTAATATATATTTTTATTCAATTAAATGTTACAGTCAGATTGACCTGACGTTTTTAAAGCTATGTAGAAGGCATTTTAAAATAACAAATAATATATGTAGAGCAACTTATGTGTCATTATTTAAAGCTTACAACCTACAATTTTAATAGGCATGTTATCTTAAACATGAGAACAGATAAACAAAATGTAAATACATGTTTTACCATGGAAACAACTCAATCGACATGTAAAAACATAGTTTTATTATGGAAGCGACTTAGTGAAGTTTACTAATTTAGTCTAAGTCTTCTACACAAAACTTTGTTATATTGTATGTCAAAGCTTTGGATATTTTTTTCATGTATTGTCATTTCAAATGTTATCATTAGTCAGTTTTAATACATAGTGCTTACTTTTTGAATTTAACATCCGGATGCACGGGGTAGGGTGCCATGGGTGCGGAAGGCGAGGGTGCAGGCATGGGCGCGAGCGGTGCGGTGTTTGCGTCTGCACCATATCCATGGTACATGCCGCCTGCATACATTGGGTTTTGGCGAGCCTGCTCAATCAAAAACGTTAAAACTGCAAATTTCTCACCTTACAAATTCACTGTACTAAATATTTATAATACATTTTCAATTTCTAGATTTTGTAAAAATATTTTCCAATAAGGCATTATGTGGGCACCATAACATGGGACTCATTTTGAATGCAGTTTTTTCTCTCCATAACACATTCACTGCACTCATTCTTCCTATTGCAGAGTAATCTCATCATTAATCTCAGTAATCGTTTCATTGATGTACCCTAGGTAGATACCAACTTATTCTGTGGAAGCTTAGTATGTGTGGATTATCATTAATCATTATAATACATAAACATTGAATTTTTAATATTTAAGTAATTTAGTATTCATCATAAAGAATGCCGAAGAATACACATTGAATCAATGTGTATTTTTTTGACTGCCTGATTGGCGCAGTGGTAGTGACTCTACCTGTCGCGCTGGGGTTGTGGGTTCGATTCCCGCACAAGATAAATATTTATTTATTTGATTAAAAATTAATGTTTTTCTTGAGTCTGAGTGTTTTTATGTATTATACGTATATATTTACAAAATAAAAGTATGTATGTAGTATATCAACTGTCTGTTACCCATAATACAAGCCTAGTTGCTTAGTTTGGAACCAGATGGTGCTGTGTATATATGTCCGAAGATATTATTATTATTATAATCAATTGAATATATCAGATTCAATTGGACCATAATTATCATAATCAGTATCAAATATTACATGAACATTCAATTTTTAATATTTGAGTCATTTAGTACTCATCATAAAGAACGCCGAGGAATACACATTGAATCAATTGAATATATCAGATTCAAATGAACCATAATAATCATTACTTAGTATCAAGATATTACATGAAAATTGAAATTTTTAATATACGAGACATTTACTTACTCACCACAAAGAATGCCGAGGAATACACATTGAATGAATTGAATATATCAAATTCCATTGAATTAAGCCAGGTTTGTGGGGAAACATCTTTGCTAACATATACTTAAATTATCTTGTATTCCAACCGTATTTTTCTTCTTATTTCTTTCATATGATTTTATTGTAATTATGAGTTTAGCTTATTAAAAATATTAAACTTTTAAACAAATTTTGTATCTAATTTACACACAACAAATATAGGACCACTAGTTCAATACACTGGTAGTCCTATATTTATTGCGTATGCATCAGGTATAAGTGATGATAGTCAACTGTTGTTAGTGAAAATAGAGCGAATAAAACACTAAATATACAATGACAAGAAATTACGATGCGAACTGCAATTCTACTCAAAAACAAAACGCTTTGAAATTTAAAACCACTGAATCTCTTATATTGTTTATAAGATATATATCTTATTTCTAAGTATATGATCATATTTATATTTATCATATTTATAAGTATATGACTTGCAACTTGTATAGTAAGTTAATTAGGTTAAAGCTGATTCTTGCGTAATATCAGTGCAGTTCAATGTAAACACATTGTTGACTCAACATTATAATAAAAAGTAGTTTTTCATCAGGCAACAATTGCAAAAAATATTCACGATTTTGTCAAGACGAATTTTTACCAGAAAATTTGTTTAATACATACTATTGACAGTCCAAGACTTCTACACATAGACACGGGCTAATTACCTTTTCTGATCTGAAACCTAAATGTTGTGTTGATGCTAATATGGAATCCGATATTGACCGTAGTCCATACTTAAATAACAATCACATTCAACTCCATTTTTGTTTTTTAATGAAATATCTTGTTTCTTGTGGACCACATAATAAAATGTGCTGCTAAGGGTATGGGTGTCTTCTTGAGGCAAAGATATTGGGCCATAATTTCGACACTGTCTCAAATGCTTGTCTGATACACACATTAGTTTTTTCTTTTTTATATAGCATATTCGAGGGGCAAATGAGTTTACGAGCAAACAGAGTAGGTGGTTATCATCGTCCATGGATATTCGCAACCTCCAGAGTTTACGTGGTCAACGTTTTTCGAGACGCGAAGAGGCCGTTGATGCGTTCAAAATGCAAGTTTTGGAGATATTTCAATTAGAATGGAAAAAGTGCTATAAAAATTGGTTTCAGTGTATGCAAAAGTGCATAGATCATCATGGGGAATATTTTGAAAACCAATAAAACCATATTGAATGATAGATGTTTGTTTCTTTTTAATATTTCGGACACATAAATAGCAGCCCGTATTTAACCATCAAGGTTACATACAAATTAAAAGATTTGGCACATCAAAAGTTAATCATAATTGCCATTATGATAGGAATATGCTCATGACAATATTGAGACTTTAAACTGACACTATAGCTAATTGCTGACAGGGGAATGTCACATTTGCTCATACGTTTTCCTCATAGTTTGGACTTATTGTATTTAGTGGTCTAAACATTGTTGCTACCAATATATATGGAATTTTGACTCAAATCATAGTATAGGTATCGTGCTTAGTGCTCAGACTCATATTTTTTTTATATAATGAAATCAATATGACATATAACAAATAGAAATGTAAAAAATAACTATGCAAGCAGTACTATGGTGACATGTTCTTAATCCTAATTAGATAGTCAGTATATATAACTTCTTAAATAACATAGAACTCTTCTGAAATTTTTTTTATCACACCATGTAATCTTATAATTGGGCAAAAAATACTAAACAAAATAACACTTACTAACTGCAATTACATCATGGAATGAATTGATCTACACCTGGCTACAATTTTATAATATAATATATCACCACAACATCTCTGTTCGCACTACTATCAATCTAATACCAAGCGTAGAACATGTCAAGGTTTTTAAAGTTTGTCACATTCACAGTTCATCGCATGGTGTTCATTCAATTTTCTGAACGAGATACAGATTTTAAAAATCGGAAAGTGCAGACAAAAGTTTCTAAAATTAAACTTTTATGAAACATTCCGTCTATACATTACATTTACCGAGACGGGCAGACTGGGCGAGGACACGTATCCGGCAGTGACTGCGGGGTGCTGGTACAGAGCGCGCGAGGGCGGCAGCACGGGCGCCAGCGGGTCCTTGCCCTGTCCGCCGGAGCCCACCGCGCCGCTCGCCGCGGACAGCTGCCCGCTCCTGCACGCCAACGGAATATTACACTGACTAACGATTATACGCGACCTACCGAGTGTTTCCTGTCGTTTATATTCCAACTACCAATAGCGCCTCTTCATAAACAACGATTTAATAATTATTGTTTGATTAAATAAATAATAATCTTTATATAAAAATCTAGGAAGTGTAATAAATACATTACTAAAAACGTTTACTGACACAACTTGATATTTGAAAGAGTTATCAACTTTCATTTTATGCTTTTATGACAAATAAATAGATCTAGTTGCAAAAAAATATAAATATTTGCGCTAGAAATATAATATTCACTCAAACACAATAAATTATTTTTACCCCAGGTAGCACTCCTTTGGATAAAAAATAAACTCTTTTTTTTTTTGGCCATGTCGCTGTCAATCAATTATTCTGAGGGCAGTCCTGGTTCCAATTTCAATTACGAATCTAATGTATGTACCGATCCCAGATCCAGAGATCAGAGCAGCTCTCAATTTCATCTCTGCTTTTTTTAGCCCCGAACCGGGCTAGCTTTCAACTGTGATCCCAATTTTATTCTTGATCTTGATTCCGGTCTCACACTCGATTCCAGACTCGCATTCGATTGCCAATGCTAGTCCTTCTCTTGATCGCGTTCCCGGCGCCGACCTTAATTCTGATCGCACTTGGACTTGCTATACGATCCCTGTATCGCTTACGATTCCGATTGTGGTCCCGTTTTTAATTCCGATCGCGATTCCGTAAAAAATATGGCATACAAACGCATTACAGACAAAAAGTATCCTACATGTCAATCCATACCATAATTATTATACAAGGTGAGGCAAATTTTATTCAAATTCATTAAGCCGTTTATATGTGCTCAGCTATATAAATGGTGTTTGGAAATGAGGCACAAACATCAGCATTGTAACAAACTTCCCCGTTAATAATATAAATCCAATGTTAAATTAAATATTCTTCTTTTACTGCACCATTGTCTCATAAGTTTTGCACATTTGGCCGCGTAAACACGGCCCATCAGAGAAGCTAAAATGGGGGCGGATTGATGTATGTCTTTCGATTCAATCCAATTATGGTATACACTTTTACCTTTTAAATCGATGTTTTTAAATTGTGATCGCTCACGCGGTGTGCATGCTTTCATTTTGTTTCAGATGTATGTCGATTTTTCGAAATGAGAAACGTTCACGGGATACATGTGCAATTTCGTTTGACATATAAGGTCGGACAAAAAGATTTTGGCGTATTCTATATACAAATTTAAGATAATTGTTTTTATCATATTTTATTTACATTTAATTATTATATACCATTTTGTTCAACAATTTGTTGCCATTTTGTATGGTAGTGACATAATCCCACTTCTGTAGAAATTTTGAGACTTCTGATCGAAAAATTGAGCCAAGTAGTTTTAACGATCCTTTCTTGATGTTAACCTAACACTACCTAAACAATTCCAAAGAGAACGAAACAGGTGAAAATCTGACGGTGCAAGCTCAAGGCTATATGGTAGATCCATTATCACTCCCCAAATAAACTCTCAAAATTTGCTGAATGGCTAAAAATGTGTGTGGTCTGGCGTTATCATGGTGAGACACCACACTTTATCTGTTGATCAATTCCGGCCGTTTTTTTCTACTCCTTGCTAGAGTCTCGTCAGCTGTTGACAGTAGAGATCAGAGTTGATGGTTTTGCCGGCGGTAAAGGCTTATAATGAATAATGCCCTTCTAATCCCATTATACACATAGCATGAACTAAATGCGAGATAATCCGGGTTTCGCTATAGTTTGTGGAGCTTGCTTGCCTTATGACCACGATCTTTTAACACGTTCTCGTCGTAGGTAATCCATTTTTCATCACCTGTGATCAATCGTTTCAAAAACGGTTCCATTTCATTACGTATCAATAAAGAATCGTTAATGAGTACACGATTCATTAGATTTATTTGAGTGAGCTCGTTTGGGACCCAAGTATTGAGTTTTTTTTTGTATATCCACCTTTTTTCAAATGGGTCAAAATTGTGTTGTGGTCAATCTCCAGTTCTTCAGCTTTGTCGTAAGAACTAATATACCGATCTTGCTCTACTTTTTCCAAAATGGCATCGATTTTATCGGTAACAGGTCGATCAGAGCGAGGTTCATCTTTGATATGAAAATTACCGGAATGAACGCGCTTGAACAAATTTCGTGCTACTTTTACTGACACTGCATTAGGTCCATAAATGTCACATTTTTTTCGCGGTTTGTGTCATTTTTGTAAAAAAATTTCAAAATACCTACGTTAGATTTACCCATCATGGTGAACAGAAAAGCAATAGAATACACCATAGAATACGTAGCAGGACACCGTCTTTACTTTTTATTATTTTTTAAGTAATTTATTTAATGCTACCAAAACTATCCAGATTGAAACAGCACAAACAAAGAGATGCTACTGCAATTTTTTATTTATAAAACATGAAAAAACTTTTCCCCGACCTAATATGATCTGAACACAAACATTCATTTCCACATCTCGTCATTAAACGTCGAGGGTGCCACACTTAGGATTATAATGAAAAATGTTAAAAAGAAGCGTGTGAAGGTAAAACCAGATATTGAGCAGATCGAGCACTGGAGTAGTGTCTGCATTGTACTATTAAATATTGTTACATAAGTATATATAGTCTTTAGTATCCTATTGACCAATAAGAAATATGGCGGAGATAATCGAGGAATAAGTTTTATTGTTAATCTTTTTTTATGTCTATTTAGGGCGGTGGCGCATTCTAAGACTAGTCTAAAACAAAGCCCTGATCACTAGGTTAGGGTTTGGCTTTGGGCAAAAATTGCTGAACAGAAACCCTAAAATGCTCACAGTTTAGAAAAATATGCCTTTAAAAGTAATAAAAATTTACCAATTGATACATTCGGAGAAACAAAATTCAGAAGCGTGATAAGATTCCGATAGTAATAAACTCTTGAAGATTTTTATAAAATAAATCTCTTCTAAACTAATGAGTTCGCATTAAAACATCATCGCATATAAATATGATGACGTTTTAAAAAATCCTGAAATCTTCACTCACGCTTTATAAAAAAAGTACCTCTCGTACAAATAAAAACTTGACAAACAATACAATCGGAAAAACAAAATTCGGAGCTGCGATGGAACTCCGGTAGTAATGAATCTATTTAATTAAAAATATAATTAAATAAAATATAACATAATTTCATTTACATACTTAAATGTTTAATTAGAATAATATATTTACACATGTGGAATATTACCAGCTATCTTTTTGACACTTCATGATTTCTTTTTTACGAAACGTGTAAACGGTAAATAGTACATTACCACCAATTTATCAGTTCAGTTGATGGCAACACTGTCATCTACATACGCTGACGTATAATTAATAATATGGCGTCAATATTGGCATATGAATTCCAAAATATTTGAAATTATACAATTTTACAATGTTTGGACTCTTATATATTAGCTGTATTTAATGCATAATTAGCACCATCTATGAATGACACTTTAAATGACTTATTTGTTCCTATGAAATAAATATTATTTGGTTCTATTTATTTCATGAATATTTTATTGCAAAAAAAATTTAAAATAAGTACCGATCCATTTATTTGCTAAAAAGCTTCACAATTTCTTTCACATATGTGCGAAAGGGAGAGTTGCCGTACAATTGGCAGTTTACCTATTAAATGCACGAATTCACGAAATTTGAATTCGCATATATAATAGCGACAAATTTTTATTTTGAAACAAATAAATAGCTTCAAAAATACGATCGAAAAGTCAAATTTTAAGTACTTACTTTTTATTTTATTTTGCATATAAAATATTTGAAAAGTGAAATGTACATGACCTAACTATATGAAATATAAGACAGACTTTAAAATAATAATTACGTATCGGCAGAGCTTCACAGGTGGGGAATGTTATGGCAAATTATATGAAAGTTCAGCGGTAGAAGGCGGCCCTAGAGTTCGTAAACACAAATAAATTAATTTAACAACATATAGTCATTCACTTGTCGCTGAGTTCATTTATTATTTATAAGTACTATGCCATAATGTCATATATTTGAAAGGTCGAATGTCCGGGTTCACTCCGCGGTATACATCCGTTTCATTGATGGAACGCGGACATTCTAGGGGTTAATTAATAATAATGATTAACATAAATGATATTGCACTAAAATAAAGAAACAAACACCCAATCCCAAACATGCAACAATGCCTTTGCCAGCGCACATGTGGGAATTTTGTAAATGTTAATGACAAAGGTAAAAAAGGAAGTACAACAAATAACAGGCGTCGATAGGTGAAGCTTCAGTTCCTTGTTTACTTTTGTGTCAACATAGATGGACGACGAAACACAAGCAGAGGACAGTGACCAGCAAGGGCAGGCAAAGGCGGTACCGATGACTTGCCTTTGGGCGTAGCCCTTCTGAGCGCGGTGGCCGTTCTCAGAGGGCCTGAGCCGCGTCCTAAGCTCGCTCGAGGAGCCATTCTCGGCGGCGGGCGCGCCCGGCGCCGCGCTCCCTACACGCGCCGAAGATCGTGTTTTAACCATTGTCGACGACTGACCGATCTCATCTCAAACGACATTCAGCAACGGGCGACCCACGCGCTTAACATCATCTACAACAGAGCAAACATTTTGTTCTGGAAAATTTCCCCAACTGATTCTGTCCAATTACCAGTAACTAAATTCTTATTTCTCTTACGGTCCCATTCTGTTCGCGCAATCGGGGAAGATCTATTTACATCTGCAATCGAATAATTTTTCATACTCGTTTTAGTCTCAATGGTTAAAACAGCATCTTACAGCATTGACGTTTAAACAAACCAGAAACATCCATAACCGACGATAGTAAAATCGCAACGGTCTCGGCAGTCCCTTGTCTATTATGGGCAAATTATTCCACTGCAGCTGTGAAGATTAACTCTAAGGAAAGAACAATTTACAGTTATATTAAAGCGACATGTTAAATAAATCCCCAAGCAGCATTGTAACTGATAAGCTTAAGCAGACAGGATCTTGCATGTAAGAGAAATAAGTTTATTTATCCTGCCAGCGAAATTTTCCAGAATATTAATATGACATCATTAATTTTTTCTATGTAAATGGCCATCGTGAACATAATTTACAAGACTGCCACTACAGACCAGGGCCATCAGCGGTTAGTAACTATAAAATACATCTACGCCAATCAATGATTATCCATATTAACAATGTAAATAACTAAAATCGACCGAAAAGACGAACTCTATGACACAGACCTATGTTTGTGTCATAGAGTTCGAGTACTGTGTAACTTCAGTTTTCAGCGTTACAGACTATCGTCCCCACTATTTCTGCGGAACTAGCACGCCTATACGAGATAAGATACACGTCTACAGGAACGTAGACAAATCTTTATAATATAAAAGTTGTATAATTTACACAGACCACATTTTCTTTCATTTCCTTATTAAATTAATACACTTTTTCTACTGTTATCGCTAAAGTGTTCCAATGTGGTCCTGCTATGAGATTGTCACGTCGGAATTGTATAAATGAATGACAATGTGTAGGTAGATTAATAATTAATTAAATTTAATTCTATGTATACTAGATTGTACTAATAGCCATTGAAGAGTAAGTTCTGGCGACAATTGGCAGTATTATCCCCTAACTCTCAACCGTCAAGGAGTGCTGTGGCTTCCATCAACGACTCAGCCGCATGAGATGATAATTACCAGACGTAAAAACTTGAATAATTAACACACAACTATACGTGCCGATAATATTTGAGCATAAATCTCGATTTCCCTGAGATCCCATCATCGTAGTTTTAACTAGCATGTCGTAGTTTATTCGTTTATTATTGTCCTACTATCTTTTTCTATGATCTGTGGGAGTTATATTGATACTTGTCACGTGATTAATACCGACTGTGCCTATTTCTTTAATATGAATGTTAATAAAGTAGCAATGTGTGTATTGTCTCAAATTTTCACAATTAACTGAAAAAAGTTTGAAGCGAATTCCGCCGAGTCACATAATTATCTGTATTAAATATTTGTAAACATATTTAAGCACTAGCTTCGCCCACGGCTTCACCTGCGCGAGCTTAGAATGAATTCCTTCACACTTCATACTGCGTAATTCTTCTTGGTCTTGAAATATAAAAATAATTTGGATTAAAAACTAGCGGATATCTAAACAAACTTATGCCCTTTCGAGACTGAATTTCCAAAAACATGAAATACGACTTTTTTTTTATTTGTACTTAATGTGCATATTCATGACTATAACTTAAAAACTAATTGTTCTCCTATAAACATTTAACAACCCTTCTACTACTTTTAGGATTTCTTTTTCAAAAAAAAAAAATATAATAATCGTTATTATTATGTTTATAATAAGGTCGCTTGTAATAATGAAATAAAGTGAATTTCACACACTTTTAATTGTTGAATCATCATTAAATTTGACGATTTTGTGTCGCTCTGATGACAATACAATAATATGGTACATATCACTGTACTGATCTTATGACGGACCTAGAATGTAAGCACAAGAACTCCATAATGAAATAATGTATCTTAGCTGTGCTTGGGCTTGTTGGCATTATCTTGAGATTTACTCTGACCCTGAGTGATTTTCAGGGTCTGATGAGGAGCAGGAAGGTAGGTACTAGAATTCCATAACGGAACAATGTATTCTAGTTTGTGCTTTTTAGAATAGGATACTTTTACTATTTTTTATATTACTGTATTTAAAAATTTTTGAAGTTATACCTTTTTAAGGATGTTAAAATAAACAAAAAATGAGAATGTCATGATAGTAACCATAACTGGTGCAATAGTAAAATTAAATAAATATTTACAAAAGTTCATTTTAGTGACCTATATATATGTATATGCATTAAAAACAATAAACTATTAAATAAAAAAAAGAATAACCTTAAGAGTAAATACAATGTTACTTTTTTTTGTATTTTTAAATAACTAAACAATTAACTTAAAATTAAACGACTTATGACAGGCTAGTTACACAGTTCGAGGATTACATTTTACATTTTTGAAGTAATACCTACTTCTTTAAGTACGTTAAAGCGAAAAAATCAAAACGTATTTTTGTAATTTACGGAAGTTGCGCGCGCTGGTCTAAAACACCATGAAGTTAGTTTAGAATGAGTTTGGAAACCCGATGCGTATGAGTATATGTACTCCATTTCAGTTAGTGGTCAATGCATGTGTTGCGTGTTATAACCATAAATAATATCGTAAACACATACCGAGTCGTAATAAAATAAATACATATTTATATTCACAAATTTTTATGTACATGACTAATATTTTACATCGTTCATATTGGTGTTTTTATTTATAAACCTTGATTTATATAGTAGCGTATATTTATTCCTACTTGTGTATCAATATTTAAGGTTATATTGAATCAAATATTAGTTTTATTATGAATAATATTATATTTATTAAAAACCCAGAAAAAACACACATCTGATAAATCGTTGACAAATTATTATATATGAGAATTTTTTTAAATGTATAAGTGCGAATTTTTGATGACCCTGAATTTGGCGGATGTCAGTGATATTTTCAAAGTTATTATGTTCATATTTTTTTGAATAAAATGTAATATATGGGTAATGTAGCATGTTCCCTTACTGCACTATTTATAAAGGAAATATATTTTCAAGAGTCGCTCTCATTAGCTGAGTAAAATAATTGTATAGTTATAATAAGGAATATACGCTACTTTTTTAATATATTTTTATACGATATCTCCAATCGCCATATTTTTGTAAAAAAATATTCAGCTCAAAATTCATAATAAAAAAATTAATATTATACTGCTTACCTGAGCACTTAAACATACTGCGGTCTACTTTCAAAATGCCTTCCGCCTTGTTGAATGCACAATCGAGCACGTTTACGCAAAGTACTTTTTAATCGTTTAATTTTGATTACAACCAAAAGCTGTAGCGGCTTGGTTGGTATTAGCTTCGGGATTTTCTTCAAACAATTACATGTTCTCTTGTAGTTTAACATTAATAATATTTACGTCACGATTTATGGAAGTTGGAGGTCTAAATTGTCTAAAATGGCGGAGACGTTGGTTCACACTTAACATAGTGTTCTAATTTATTTCGAATCGTTCACGATAGACAAGCACTGCTTCTGAAGCGTTGCCATTACATATTGCAAGTGTTGTCCACCATTTTCATATATTTAACGTTTTATTAAAGTGCGCGATATAAGCATTAAATAGCAAACCGACAAGACAGCTAAACGCGAATCGTCACACTAGGTCACGGCCGTCGCCGGCCGGGATGCTTGAGCGCGGATGCAACGAACATGGTTTTTTAAAAAAAGACAGCCATATCTTATCTGAAGATATAACAATAAAAGAAATGGTATTAGTTATACAATTATGTTGTATAACTAATGGCATTCCAGTGTTATATCGAATTCAGATATGTGTAGTGACTCCCAGATCATTGCGTCAGCCAGTTCTAATTAATTTAAATGAAATTGTTCCAAATAATATTGTGAACCGAATCGTTAACAATATTTGTAATCTATCTTCAGCGCCGGATTGCCGTAATGTTATCACCACGTTCAACGTCAATGACGAGACCCTAACGTGATGATAATTATGATCTAATCTTCCAATCGTCATCTCATTTTCAATACTGTTCATTTTGAAATCACGCGCCGCTAATGTAGTTGGCTGTTATGTTATTTAAGCCACAGTCTTGTGCACGCGCACAAATATTTGTAACTATGTATAGTATATAGCGCGAATATAGAACACTTGCTTTACGCTCGCTCTGCTTTGGTCGTCAGTGTGCTGACCGCCCGCGATACGTTTAGGTGTCCGTATAGTTTCAGGCCAAAATGTCGCGCATACGAAAGCCTGTTCAGTCACGAAATAGAGGCGGAACTATATAATGTTGACGATTCTAATATTCATTCTGAATCTGGTGACTAGGACATTCAAGGTAGTTTAGCATATTTATATTTCTAATGTTGATTTGTTTATTACATTTTTGATTCATTTTTTTTCTATAAAACATAGGTATTTATCTAATTTTATTATTTTTTCCAACGAACTCTTTTCCTTTGCAGAATTGGTTGATGAATATCGCGATCTGATCCAGGAAGTGAAAAGACAAGAAGAATCCGAACCCTACAAAGCAGAGGCTATATTCAGGGAATTTTTACCACCACCGACCCGACGTGGGCCAATCTTTGCGCGGTGGTCGCTTCCGCAATCGTATTCAAAGAAGACGAGCTACTTCTCGTGGTCATGGTCACGGCCGATCGTCGCCAGGATCTTTAGATTTAGTAAATTACCAGCTATTAGACGAAAGTAATGGATGGTCATATACGCCCCAACAAATTAACCAGCTCTTATTTCAAGAACAAGTTGGAATACAAGCTCCTATAGATTGAGAATTCGAAGTGTTTCGATTTCTTCAATTTGTTCTTTACTTTAGAATTTTGGACACTTATTAACAGGTAAACAAATATGTATGACAAATGAAAGCTTGACTTTCGAGAAAGGGGCTTGCTCAAAACCGATTCTTATTTGGCCACCTGGAAACCAATGACTGAGAGTGAAATGACGTTATTTATGGCCATTATCATTCACATGACCTTGGTAAAAAAGGAACACTTGGACTCATACTGGGGTCGACGAATATATTTATAAACACACCTTTTTCTGGTCGAGTTATGTCAAGACGATGTTTCCGTGCCATTTGTTGCTGCTTGTACCTAAATGATAATTCCAACTACATATCTAGAAGAGAACTAAATTAAGACTCTTTATTCAAATTGCGGTCAATTTCAATATGTTGGTTCAACAGTGCAAGAATCTGTACCTACCTGATGAAAATCTCATCATAGATGAGGGTGCATGCGGATGACGTGTACATTCCCGAATGTTCAACAACGAATAACCAGACAAAGACGGAACGAAAATGTATATGTGTGGTGCAAAGCTGAAACGGGCTATGTTTTAAAAATGATCCCGTATGTAGGCGCTTACAAAACGGTAGAACAAAATGTAATGGAGCTGATGGGGGTTATTTGGATAAATACGACACTGTCTACATGGACAAATTTTTTTCCAGCCCAACCGTTATGGATCGGTTATGGTCACATGGCACTCGTGCGGTAGACACCGTGATGCTAAACATAACAGGTCTACCAAAAGAATGATTCCACCAGTAGTGAATGAAATGTCGTTTTGTCATCGAGGTCGGTTGAATGCTTGGAAATAGAAAGATAAATGGGAAGTTCCTTTTCTCAGCACCGGGCATGCGGCAACGTGGACTGAGGTGAACGTCAAAGCGAAAGGAGGCATGAGCAAAAGGATAAAACCTGAGTGTTTTTTGGACTATAATTTGAATAAAATTGCTATGGACTTCAACAACCAATATGTAGCATACTACTCCTTCAAACGAAAATCCATGAAATGATGGAAAAAGATATTTTTTCATTTGGTAAACAAGGCCACAGTCAATGCATACATTTTTGTAAGGCAAAATCAGGGAAGCCCAGAATCCTATTCTCGATATTTTTGCGCGACTGTGGAGGGTCCTTGACGAAGGAAGCTGGTATTGACAGTCAAACAGAATCAAGAGGAAGTGGGCCACATATCCAAAATATTACTAGACTGTCTGCATGGCATTTTTTAGAGCCAATCCCATCCAATTCGTCAAAACCGAAACGATAGTGTGTAAAACTTGTGCCAATGTTGGCAAGACAATGACGGGGGTCAGGGGTAGGAAGAAAACGTCCTATTAGTGCGATGAGTGTAAAATACCACTCTGAATTCAACCCTATTTTAAAAAGTACTACACTAAACACAAATATTCATAATAAATCTTATTTTACTATCAAAGATGATATCAATTTTATTAAACAACTGTTTTTTTTAATTTGTAATAAATTTATAATAGATATATATTAGGTAGGAGAAAAAGTTTTTTCGTATTTTATAAATAAAAAGTAGTAATAAAATCTCTTTGGTAGTGTTATTTGTATTTGAATAGTTTTGATACCATTAAATAGATGACATTAAAAAATATATATTGGGACCTTGAATAAGTTCTTACTGCACTACTTTATTCAAAAGAAATCTGCAGCTGAAGCACATACAATTCTTGTTGAGACTTATCGTGACAATTCTTTGTCAGATACGACATGCAGAGACTGGTTTCGACG
The DNA here is from genome assembly GCA_005406025.1 of Eumeta japonica. Taxonomy (NCBI): domain Eukaryota; kingdom Metazoa; phylum Arthropoda; class Insecta; order Lepidoptera; family Psychidae; genus Eumeta; species Eumeta japonica. The sequence continues at coordinate 66,970 of BGZK01001063.1, forward strand.
CTTCAAAAATAATGATTTTGAACTTGAGGATAAAAAAACGTTCTGACGCACTGAAAAAATTTGAAGACGAAAAGTTGGAGGAATTACTCGATCAATACCGATGTCAAACGCTAACAGAACTTGGAAAAAACATTACAAGTAGATGAGTCAACTGTTTCAAAACGTTTAAAAGTTTTAGGAATGCTACTGAAGCAAGGACATTGGGTACCGTATGAATTGAAACCGAGAGACGTCGAACGGCGTTTTCTCACGTGTAAACTACTGCTTCAACGACAGAAAAGAAAAGGCTTTTTGCACCGTATCGTGACTGGCGATGAGAAGTGGATACACTACGATAATCCAAAGCGTACTACGATAATCAAAATCGTGGGGTAAGCCCGGCCATGCATCAACATCGTCTACAAAACCGAATATCCATGGTTTGAAGCTTCTTCTCTGTATTTGATGGGATCAGCAGGGTGTAATTTATTATGAGTGCCATAAAAATATGCTAAAAGAGCATATTTTTATGGCACTTACTTTTTGTTGAGAAGCTCAGTTTTTCGCCAATAACTCAAAAACAGTATATCCGATCATGTTCACAATAATTTTCCTTGAAAGTATTTATTAAGTGTCACCTTCATTATTTTTTTCATATTTTTTGGATATACGGTTTAGAAAATGGGGGAACGGGACAATTTCTTCAAATTTCGGAGCGATTTTTTCCGAAATTATTCACGTAAACATAAAACTTAGTAAAGAATAAGGAAAAATGCGACCCAGGGCAAGCATTTGTTTATAAAAATTATAAACAAACTCACTGGAGAAAATTTAAAAAATTGTAATTTTATCTTGCAACGTAAAATTTTGTTGAGAATTCTCAAAAATAGCATTTAATTTGAATTTACTGAGAACAAACGAGGGAATTTGTTTATATGGATTATTAAAATCAAATTTGGATTTAGATAGAGAGATTCCCGAATTATCATTTCACAACAAAGTTTTACGCATCCATTATTCTCCTATTAAACGGGGCAACACGAATTTTGAGTCTGAGTTCTGTACCTCTGATTTTGATTACTTATGCCTAACTAATTAAAGAAAAAATATTTTTATCTAATAAAGTTTGCTTTTGTAGTTACTAAAACGAAATTTTAATTTTTATGAAAAAGCTCAATTTTTTAATTTCAATTGTATGTAAAAGGAAAACAGTTTTGAATTCACATATTTTTATTGACTTTAATTATACAAGACGGCATAAATAAAACCACAAATACAAAAAAGAATACAAAAAGGACTTTAAAATGAACAGATTTGGTATTTCTTCTGTGTAAGTTGGGACTTTTTCGTATGAGCCCCAAATGTAGTCACCCATCATGTTTTCATTATATTGTCCTTGATAACGCTTTTCAAAGTTCATTACATCTTGGTGGAAACGTTCCCTTGCTCTTCTGAATATGCACCTAAGTTGTCTTTAAATTTATCCAAATGAGCATGTAGCATGTGGACTTTCAAAGACATTCTGCAACCCATAACTTTGAAGTTGTGAAGCATATCAGTAATAAGCTCCGTGTAATTCTCTGCCTTTCTGTTGCCAAGAAAGCCATGAATCACTGCTTTAAGGCTGAGCCACGCTTGTTTTCGTGGGTACTGAGGAGGCGTAGGAATTGTTCACTGGCCATTATTTTCTTTATTTGTGGACCGATGAAAATACCAGCTTTAATTTTAGCCTCTGACAATTTCGGGAAAATGATTTTAAATATTGAAAGGCCTCAGAGTCTTGACGCAGAGCCTTTACGAACTGCTTCATCAGACCTAATTTAATGTGCAATGGAGGCATTAAAATATGATCGGGCTTCACAATTGGTTCATTTTTGACATTATGTTGTCCTATTTGAAACTCGCTCCGTTGTGTCCATGAGTGCTGCTGGTAGTGAAGTGCATCGGCTCTACTATCCCATAAGCAAATGTAACACGGATATTTAGTGTACCCGCCTTGCATTCCCATCAGAAATCCAACCATTTTGAAATCCCCTATCACTGGCCAGGCGTACTCTTCATATTTTAAAACTTGAAGCACCATTTTAACACTCTCGTAATTTTCTTTTAGCATTACAGAATGAGCAAGGGGAAGAGATGGAAATTTATTTCCATTGTGAAGAAGAACTGCCTTTAAGCTTCTTGTAGAGCTGTCGATGAAAGACGCCATTCAGAAGAAATACAAGGGATTCCGATTGCTTCAAACAAACCTTTCACATCATTGCAATAACAAAGTCCGTCTTCTTTGTAAAGAATCCAGAAAATGTTTTATGACGTTTTCTTTGGTCACTTATTATAACATCGTTCTTGAGCAAATTCCACTGTTTTAGTCGTGAACCTAATATTTCTGCTTTAAGTTTAGGTAGATTTAAATCTCTTACTAAGTCATCAAACTCTTCTGAATTAATAAGATGTGGTTCAACAGACGGTGATGTGATCACGAACTCGCTGTCTCCGCTATTACTAGATATTTGTGATAGCGGTAACTGCCCTTGTGCCTTCTGCTTTGGGTTCGAAGGCACAGGGAAATTTTCACTGTGGGGTACTGGAGCAGACGTTGATGGTAGGTTTGGGTATTCAATCTTTTTGGCATTTTTACCAGCGCGACGCTTACTTGGATTTACTACACAAAAATAGCAATCATGGATATGGTCAGTTGGTTCCCTCCATATTCTTGGTACTGCAAACTTCATACTTTTTTTTTCTCCTCGGTACCAGGCTGGAAAAAAATTAACATTATTCAATAACGAATGACACATTTAATGTATGTGTCAGAATAGGTATAGTTATATATATAAATTTTAATGAAAAGTATGATGTATTTTCTTACCCTCTAAAGTGTTTTGCAATTACTACATGAGAAATAAGGTGCCCATACTTTATCTTGACTTCGACGGGTAAATTAAAATACGCTTCATAGGCTTCACAAAGTCTCATATTTGACGACAAACAAATTTTTGGCTCTCACTTTAATGAATTCGCCGCAAATATAACAAAAGAGTCCACGGGATTTTGCACTTTTGGAAGACATTTTAGGCCTCACGACACATAAAATACGTTATTCCTTTGCAAAGCGCACGCGCACACTGCCGTTGACAGTTTGTCACTCCGCTTCACACCTACAGCCCCTAACCCTCTCCTGTATCTTATATGCAACGGCTCCTAAAAAAAACTGCTAAAACACTATAATATTCGTTTTACATTGTGTAAAGGTACAAAAGCAAACTTTATTTATTATAAATGGAGTTTCTGCTTTTTTTTCGATGTATACAATCAGAAAATATTCACTAAATAACAGACTCAAAGAAAAATATTTTTTTTGTTGACTTGTGTTATTGACCATAGGTCATCTAACCCTAGTGACCTCAATCACTAGGAGCTGAATTTAGGAGCTGTCTTCAGCCTCATATGCAACAATCATTTGACTTTTCAGTATCTGAAAATACATCAGTGTCCTCTTAATACATGACAGTCAAGGACCAATTTAATCAGAACACGATACAGATTAATAGCATCCAATGAGCCAACATGCTTCTCACAATTTGAATTAGATGATCTCGTATGAGATTTAAATTTTTCTAAGCAAGTTTCAGAATGATAGGCATTTAGACTGAAAGAAAAAAAATTACTTTCACTAGGTACTAAAATTATTTTTTACCGTGAAGAGAAAAAGAATTATGGCATTTTCTTTTTGAAAAAGATGGTATTACCTATTGTTAAGACACCAAAATCTTGTTGATAAAGATAAAGCAATATGAACGAAGTGAGTAGCATTTGTTCAACGACAGCTCAAAACGTAGCTTGAAATGCATTCTGTTGCATAATGGAAATTAATATGTAGGAGTTCCTATTGGTCACAGTACAAAGTTAAAGGAAGAATATGATAACATCTTGTTAGTCTTGAATAAAATAAAATACAATGATTACAAATGGAACATCTGTGTTGATTTCAAAATGGTGAACATTCTGCTCGGTTAACAAAGTGGTTACACTAAGTTTCCCTGTTTTATATCTCTTAGGGAGAGCAGAGCTAAACAATAACACTGGGTAAGAAAAAACTGGCCTTCAAGAGAAAATATGACACCTGGGCAGAAAAATGTAATCCAAAATTCACTAGTAGCTTGTGATAATAATGATGATAATAAATTATTTTGCCACCACTATAAACACTAGGAATCATGAAACAGTTTGTTAAAACACTCGATAAAAACGGTGATTGCTTTCCCTACATTTGCCAAAAGTATCCTCAGCTCACTATGTGGAAAAGATTAAAGCTGGTATTTTTGACGGACCCCAAATTAGACAACTTACAAAAGATACTGAATATTAAATTCTATGACTGAGCTTGAATTAAAAGTATGGACAGCTTTCATATCAGTCATGCAAAATTTCCTTGGAAACAGAAAGTCAGAAAATGATAAAAAACTTGTAGAAGACCTCCTCTTACATTTAAAAATTCTGGAATGCAATATGAGTATAAAACTCCATTTTCTCCATAGTAACCTAGATAGGTTTCCAGAAAATTATGGAAACATAAGCGAAGAGCAGGGACAGCAAATGCATGAAGATTTATATGTTATGGAGGAGCATTATCAGGGTTTTTGGGATAAGAATATGATGTCTGACTATTCCTGGGGCCTTATATACCATTATTCTAAGTCCATACATAAAAAGAGCTTTAAATCAAAGTTTTTTAGAACACAATGATTAATGAATAAAAGAAATACATTTTATCTTAGAAAATACTTGTATTTTTAATTTTTAAATATAAAAAATTATAAACTAAACCTGATGAAAAAATCTAGTTATATATTTGTAACCAGCATATCATACGTAGTCAGCAACAAATACACGGTAAACTAGTGTTATTGTGCTTTATTTTTTATAACCTCTCAAAATATAGCAAAAACCGCTGGCGTTCATACTCATTTATACAGGCCTGGCCTTTAATGTGTTACTGTACAAGCTGAAGTTCATATGCAACATTATCCTCAACTTTTCAATGACTGTATAACCAAAAAACAAAGCCATCAACACCAGCGGAGCATATGCCAGAATGGTGAGCAAGTAGAAATGGCAATTAACTGAAAACTCAAACTTACAAGCTCTGTTTAATGAATAAAGTGTGCCAAGTGAGGAATTTATTTTACCACATCAAGACACAGTCATGGGTCACAACCAGTTTTGATCAAATGAACAAGATAAACATTCCAAATCACCAGAACAATTAATACACTTATTTTACTTCTAATCAAATTGATTTAAACTTATCTCATCTTTGCCATATAATAATTATTAAAAATTGAAAAGTGCTCATGAAGAGTTTATAAATACTATTATTAATAATTTATTTGGACATCCATGCTCAGTATGTGACAGGTCGTGGTCTCAAAAACATCTAAAAAGTTCATTGTCTGGACATCAGGAAATTCTATCTACTATATACCTAATATATCTGATATCCATACCAAGAATTGCAACAAATGTCTTCAAGCATTATTATTAACACATTAGTACATGTAACTATACACGTGTACATGAGTACACACTCTGTTTTTTTTAATTCTCATGTACTATTTCAATATCTTAATGCATACGCGAGAATATTAAATTATTATAAATGATAAATATAATAATACAATTAATAATAATAAAAAGTTAATAAAGTAATATAGAAAAAAATTGTAATAAATAAATAAACTCTTATTTGAAACTAACTTTATGGTGGTTTATATTAGCGCGCGCAATTCCCTAACTTACTAAAATATATTCTGACATTTTCACTCTAATGCACCTGAAGAAGCATAACTTCAAAAATTAAGCAACAGCCTGTATTCTAAAAGTATTATTTTTCTCAAAACTGCCAGTTTATATTTTGCTGGTCTGCAGCTATAGCTGAGGTACCCTATTCTATAAGAATTCTGTAAATAACCAAATCTAAACACCATAATTGTATTACTACTGGTTATTAGACTATTTCTCATACAAATGTACCCCAGTTTCCTTTAATAATTGCATCTTGAATAGATGAAATGCAAAACCTACAAGAAACTGCTGACAAAAAAAAGTCATTTTGGTGCCATTAAATATCTTATACATATGATGAAAAAAATCAGCACATTTTGCAACACTTGTTATATATTTTTTAACTTAATGAGCTGATTTTAATGTAAAAGTCTTATTGTGTTTGCTATAGAAACACAATATTTTTGCAGGTATGGAATTTGGTTTCCAATAAAAATTTAACACAAGTCTATAAAATTGTTCTAAATTTAAAGCAAAGATCTAGTGTTTGATGACAGTTAATAAAATTAAGTATTAAACTGGGTTTTCAAGAATTAAATTATTTTAATAACTTTCTTTTTGAATATGATTTCTCATTTGTTTATGTTGAATAAATATATCTAAACAGTTTTACTGAAGTACTACTTCTAGGCTATGACTGCTATGTACTTAACTTTTGCCAGTGGCTTTTCCTGCATTGTTTACTATTAAATAATTATTTCCTTTTCATATTTACAAATGTTTAAATTGATTACAACTATAGCATTACATATTAAATTGATGTCATAAAAATATTTTAAGTAAATGCCCATGCAATAATCTTTAATCGTGTCTTATCAGATTTGAAATACATAAAAATAGAAAAATAAAAATACTATATTTATTTAATTCAAGAAAAACTTCAGAAACTTATTTTGGATACAAAATATTTGTAATAAAGTGGCAGAACCTAATAAATGTATGAAATAAATAAAATAATTGTGGTAGACATGATGTGGCCAACTCGCCTGCAGCATGAAAATGAGCCAGTCCTAATAGTGATATACCAGACTCTCACAGAATAAAGACATAATGTAGCAGCATCTGCTGCTGTTTCATCTAGCGAATGAGTTTAAGTGGCCCAGTCCAGTCCCCTCTCCATTAGATATCTTAGTCCTTCCCAAAAGACTGACAATGCACTGGTGAATCGTTTAGGGATGTGGGTGCTCATGGGCTGCAGTGATCACCTATTCGTAGGTGAGTCATATGCTGCTTGGCCATTTAGAAATGTTATATACAAAAAATTAAAATTTATCAAATTCTTTTGGCAAATTACATTTTATTAGGTTCTGTTTTATTACTCTATGGTTAGAATAATTTAGTAATATGTAGTTAATACCTACTCTGCATATGGAAACACTGTATATTGTCAATCACCATAACTTTTTATTGTGAAGGAAAAAATTAGGTTAAAGAAATAACTCTAGTAATGAATATAAAAATTATTCTTATATTACAAAAAAATAGTAACAAAAATAAAACCTCTCCTTTGTCATAAAATCGTAGTAGTAATTAGTACATTAAAAAGGATATTGTTGTGGAATTCTTTAACAAACATTTCTCATATAAATAAATTGGAGAACCTTTTCTAAAAATCTAGCAATAAGATTAAGAGATGTGATCACAAAATGTCAATTAATTACAAAATTGTATTTAAAAATTTATGGAAAAGGACATACTCAAAAAAATATATTTAGAATAATTAAATAGAATGTTAAAGCAAAGACATATTAATATTTAAACTAATCCTTTCCTGTTTCATATTTTCAACAAAAAAATTTAACCTAAATTTTACATTGGTTAGAAACAAAAAGTCAGCCATGAATAATTTCATATCGATGTGCATTTTATTTTAATTAAAGTAAAATGCTTTTCAAATTGTCAATTTGTAATTAAATTTGCCAAATTCAATTTACGTTGTCAGTTCTAAAATTAAAGTATAGACATGGTAACTAATTACAGTCAAACCTGGATAAGCGAGAGCTCAAGGGAGCACAATCTCATTCTAGCTTATAGAGGTTTCTCACTAACCCGAGTTTCTCGCTAATGCAGGTACATGGGTAGCGTTTCTCTCTTATAGAGGTATGCAGCAATAACAAGTCACAGCAAGCATGAATGTAATAATGTATGTAATATGATAAAATTATGTGCATAATATGCACAACATATATTTTTAATAGTGTGTATATGTTCATACCCTTCTAAAAGATTTGGCAGATCTTCAGTCCAGTGATTGCACACACCTTGGTTCACAGATTTACTTTCCCCAGCTGCTTTTTTGAAAGTTATGTCATGACGCCTTTTAAAACCCTCTAACCAGCCATTGCTAGCAGAAAAGTTCTCGATTCCCAGTTTTGTAGCAAACTCTTTTGATTTTTTTTTCAACAAAGGTCCATCTATGGGAATGTTCTTATCGCGAGTTTGTTTTATCCATTCTAAAAGGCACTTTTCAATATTAGGAAATTCAGAAACTCTAATCCTCTTAATATTTCCATGTCCATCAGAGCATGCAGACTTTATAGAGTCTTTTGATTTTATAATTTTATAATAGGTGGATTCTGGTAAATTAAACTCCCTCTGAATTTCATTTCGAAATTTTCCGGATTCAAAGGCATTCACTATTTTAAGTTTATCACTTAATGACAGTACTTTAATTTTCCGTTTTGACATGATGCAGAACAGAACTTTCCTTCGCAATTGATTAACTATAAACTGAATAAGTCCGACAAACAAGATGGTACACAGGCACACGTGTCCATTCGAAAAGAATGCAATAAAAAACAACCATCATTTAGTTCCACGAAATAGAATAGGTACAATATTGACGAGAAAATAATACAAAAACAATGGTAGGAAGTTCCACGAAAGTTAAGAATGAGTCATAAAATAGCAATGTTAAATCTGTAATTTGCTTTGTTATTTGTTACTGTATGTGTGTATCTTTTATGTATGTATGTATTTTTATTGTAGCTATAGAGCTCGACTGTCGCTTATAGAGGTAAAGATAAGTAGCAGTCTCACTTACGGAGGCCCATGAGGGAAAAACGACTCTTTCTTATAGAGGTATCTGTTTCTTGCTAATAGTGGTCTTCAGAGCTTAAAATGATGGGTCCTGGCTATTACTCTCACTTATAGAGTTTTCTTACTTATCCAGTTCTCACTTACCCAGGTTTGACTGTACATGAGACATTTTTATTTGAAATGTGGACATAGTCATGGATACAGCTACAATTTTGTAGCCATTTCAAATGCATTTGGAAAATCAATAAAAACTTTATTTAAAGCTTTCTTTGAAAACAATTCAGTGGTACATTTTTGTGTTACTCTTGTTTCACTTTTACAAGCCTATTTTACAATACTTTTTGCATGGATATAATAATGTAAATGAATTTAATACTTACTTGATGTAAAATATTAATAAATAAGACCCTAAAAAGTTGAAAACAAAAATCTATCACAATTGACCACTGCCAGTCACTGAATTTAAATTCTAGATAGTTAGCATTAACAGACATTCTCCATTTGGAATTAAAAAAAATTGTTACCTAGTTGTATGATCAACAAGATCCCCCAGAAATTGTTAATGATCTTGTAGGTAATAAAGAAATTTTATGAATCCTAACCAGAAATACAAAAAATAAAATGGCAAACCAAAAGTAAGCAATTTTATTTAAAGAAAATGTACACAAAATTAATAAATAAAATTATTCCGAATAAGCAAAATTCTATATATACATAAAAACACGCAACATTAACACCTTAAGTTGATTATAGACAGTGACTATTATAAGCTCTCTAAAACTTTTAATGATTTTGTACCATTTGAAAATATATTTCTAGTCACCCAAATCCTATTTTAAAGGAGTTAGGCAGGTAAGGTAATTCGACTAACATACTTAAAACAATATGGACGTCAAAATATTGTTACAACTATTACTTACCATGGTAAGGTGTTAGGATAATCGAAAAATCTACTCATGATATTTCTATTCTAGTAGAAGTACACACATAATACATAAACTATTATGAATTCAAAAGTACACTATAAAGTGCCATTGCCCAAACTAGCTCTCTATCAGCAAGCTTCAAACGCAACAGCAGAGCAGCAACCAACCACGTTGCCCATAGACAAATTGATTTATTTTTAAATGACGTATAAAGTCTCAATGCACTATACCAATGAAATCTAAATGATTGAAAAAAAAGCATGGAACAAAAAGTTAAGAATGTTTGGGTCATTTGTAATTTGTCATATTTATGAATTGTTATTATAGTTAAACATAAAAGAACACTAAGATTGTATTGATTATAGAATATACAGAAATAAATACATGAGTAAAGCTGCTATATACGTACAGACAAAAAATCATAGTTAATGTGACTAAAAATCGATATTACTAATTTCCGTTTCCTAATACTTTTGGTTGTTCTTTTTCCGTTTATGACCGATTTCGAGATTATCTATTTTTTATGGTCTGTGGGTCAATAAGTGCCACACTAATCTAACCAATACGGCTAAATAAACCATGATTTATGTTTATACTGTTAACAAGAAAATCATAAGAAACGTAATCTTTAAAGCCGCATGTATTACAGGTGATATTGATAATTCAATACCTTTTGCCAAATATAGACACATTAAAAGTATTTTTTAGAGTTCTCCTAAGTAAAATGAAATAAAAAATATTAGACTTCTTAGAAGACAATCAAATTATTACGATAATATAATGTACTTATAATAATTGTTATTTTTGGAGTTGATGTCTATTGCTAGATATATTGTGGTGTTTCCTTAGCTAACACCGACTCTTTCTTAAATTGTAGAAGAAAGCGCAATTATTTTTTTAATTTTTAGTGCATATAAATTTGTTTTAGAAAATTTTTTTTTGTTAAAAATTTTGTTTTTATTTTGCTATACATAATACATCCGCGATTTTTTTTTTGCATATCTAAAAATGATCATTTAGCTGAATAAAATGGGGAACTCTTAACTCTAATAAAAGTTAGCATTTTAAATTAATCAAAATATATCAATAAATCAAAAAATCGAAGCAAATACAAAGACATGCAATATTTTTGAATTAGCTATCTAACATACCTCATAGCATGTTATAGGTGATAGAAAATTTGTCCCTACTTGACTTGTAGGGAAAATACCCTAATTTTTTTTTTTAATTTTATTACAACATTTTGATGGCGTGATTAATATCCGTGTCAAATGATATTTTTCTAGTATTAAGACTCTCTGAGCTAAGTCTCGGACAGTCAGACAGACAGACATAGACCAGCAGAGAGACTTTCGGATCGATAAACTGACATGTAAGAATTATAAGGGTTTCTTATATACTATGGAATGCTAAAAATAATAAATTATTTATGAAAATTGTTTAGATACTACTATAACAAAAAAATCTGAAGTAAATAGTTGACGCTAAAGAATATACCTAAAACTTTTCGCTGTGTTATTTACCAAAGTGTTTTTGTGCTCCTGGACTTTAAAAATATAATTCTCTATTAGTTTTTGAGCTTTGCGTGAACAAAAATTCGAAAGTCGGCATACCGGCTAGATTATTCCTGTAATTTCTTAGTACTTTCAATATAAAAGCAATCAAAAAAAATATAAAAGAGGTTCAAAATATAGTTGTAATACGTTTTGAGCTTTTCAAATTCAAAAGCTTAGGCCTCATTCGCACGAACGCTTAAAAATCAGTGTGAATAATATTCGCTGCGGTGTACACGTATTAGTGAATTATAAATCGAAATCCAAAATTATTGGCAATAGCAATTTGCGTTGCGAGAGGGCGAAAAACGAAAAAAAAGTTCTATAGGGTATATCCCCTTAATGAACAACGATATTTAAAAGGCCAGTTTGTATCGCTTTATGAAGAATTGAGGCTTTATCCCAAAAAATTTTTCAACTTTTTCCAAATGTCTTTAAGCACATTCGATAAATTATTGGCAAAGGTGAGCCCTCGAATAACTCTTTAAGACACTAACATGAGATTTGCGATTCGAGCTGTGCAGAGATTAGCAGTGACATTGAGGTAAGTGTTAAGAATTTATATTATTATATCAAAGGAAAATGACAAAATTCGGAATTTCATAAAATCCTAGTTTTTATCAAATCACGCAGAATGTCAAAATGGCTAGGTACTTGATTTCATTATTTCTCTGAAAAAACGGTAATTTAATTAGATTCCAGATCCGATGGACCCAGGAATCTAATCAAACCATGGATTATTTCTAGGGGAATAATGAAATTATGAATGACTTTCTTAAGGATTTGATGAAATGCCGGAATTAGTCATTTTCAAGCAAATAAAAGGTCATATTTTAGTAAGTGAAAATATTTTAATATGTAATTAAGATACTAAAAGTAAGCAACTTTTCCCAAGAGACATGGGTTGAAACTTGAAGATGGCCTTCCCATAAAACCGTACGCTAGCAAAAGAGTACTTAGTATAAGGAAGGACAGGCAGGCAGTGACTTTACATAAAGTATAGGCCGAGACTCAACCTCTAAAATTAATAACTCGGGATCAAGCACCCACGTCGTCATAATGGCGCATAATATAACAATACGTGCAACCACTATCGTGCGCGCGGTCAACTGACTACACCGGCGCTTTTTTAACGCACGTCGGAACAGAACCATGCGAGTCCTGTATGTTCAATTCAATTTAACGCCAACGCTCAACGTGGAAAATCCGGCAGTGCTCGATAAAAAAGCGCCGCATTTTAAAAACGCTTTCGTGTGCATAAATACATGCGTATTCATTTGTGTCATTTCAACATTTTTTTAACGCCCGTTGAAAAAGCTCTCGCGCGAAAGAGGCCTTATATTTATAAAAAAAAATCGGTAAAACGGCTGACACTGCGAGTCATTACTAAAACATCATGTAATTATATTTATTGATTTGTTTTTAAGCTTCTAGAATTTAAAAATATAGTTTGCTCAAAGATCTTTAAGCTTTTAGAGCTCAAAAACTTGAAAAACGGTTGACCTTATAGGCAATTCCTGAAACATTTTATTACTTTCGAGCTTGCGATGTCTTCAAAAATATGCATAGCATAGTATAAGCATAGCATAATTGAGTTTGATTTCAAAATATCGACTTTTCAACTTTTTGAAGTTATCCATAGTCAAAAATATAACCGCAATACATTTTCAGCTCTTTAAGATTCAAATATCTAGATTTATGTACAAAAATGCTATTTTTAATTCATTATATCTGTTGCACGCATTGATTTTATACTGAACATAATAACGATCTTACTGCTTATAAAACCCGTCTAAGCAAAGTTTGAAAATCAAAATCATTTAAGGGCAATATGTGCGCTTTTATAAGAAGATCCCAGCTGAAATTCAACATTTGCCTTTTATGAATTTAAACATTTCATTAAAAGAAATTTATACGGCAAGGGCTATTATATCATGACTGAATATCTTAATGAAAAAAGCTCATGGGATTGAATTGCTCGGTTATCTGGTTGCTTTATGTTATTTCTAAATATGGACTAAATTATTAATTACACTATACTTGTGTTGATGAGTATAAAAAGAGTAACATTTGAGTTTCTTGCCATTTTTCTCTAGGTCACTCAGCATTTAGAATGGGTGGTAATGTCGAAAAAAAATTATTAATAACGTATTTCAAGTGTAATTTCCATACCTACTATAAAAATTAAAATATTTTTAATTTTGATATGATTTGTACTGCCTTGCGACATTCGATGCAGTTTTTTAAGTAAAGGCAGTTGACCGATACCAAAAATCAATGCAAAAAGTATATAGGAATTATTTTGAAAAAATATATACACACAGAGACACAAACACACACACGCCCACACGCATGCATGCATGCACACACGCACACAGCAGGCACGTAGGCACACAGTTTTCATTTGACATTTTTAAGATGCTTGCTATAACTTCTAAGATAATTCAAATTTGAAATCTTTCTACGCTCGCAGTCTATGGTTACACTAAGACTGTTTTTATATTTTACTGATAGTGTTATTATCGATATTATTATTTGTTATAATTGAGATCTATACAGATCTCTTTCTGTATGCTTATATTGGCAACTGTCAGTATGGTTTCAAACAGAGATTTATTAATACGAGAGGATCGTAGTTAGGGAACTGAGTAAACTAAAAAATAACAGAATCAAATAGTCACGATGTTTGTTATTATTTTTGTTCATGCCAAAAGATGGATAGAGCGAGCTGCCACGTTGAACTCATCACATTTCTGATTTTAAATACAATAAAATTCCAAAACTAAAACTATAGCTACCAGATATTCTAGCATCAAAAATGGTTTAAAGGAAAGGTGACAGATTGGCTAGTGTTATTATATCACTTTTGCACATACTTTGTATCTGTGTTTAATAATATAGGGAGCGTATACATGTTTTAGAATTCCTATATATCTATCACTAAACAACCTGCTGGTGCCTTTTTGATGGTACTTTATAAATCTTGATTAAGGCCAAGTATGCTTTATGGGTACCTTTAAACGAATATTTCTAGAAAACTGTTATACCTAGCAAACTCAAAAAAAAAATTCTAAGTATACAAAATATGTTCTGAGTTCTACCGTAGGGAAAGCTTAAATACACGGCACGTTCTTTATGATAAAAAATACTAAAGTACGTTCACTTAAAACACTAATACCAATAAATTTCTAACAGGACTAACGATAAAAAAACAAAATTTAAACATTATTAGTAAAATATAATTATACAGGGTTGGCCTTAAGCATTTTTGTTGATAATAAATAGTTTTCTCATTATAAATAAAAAACTAAAATGTCGCTTACGACAAAAAGTTCTGCGTAACTAAATGACAATCCATCTTCCTTACTCTGCCGCTTTAAGTCGATTCTCCTTCTCACAAAACAGTGTGGGGCGTGACGCGCTGCGTTTGGCATTGCACTTGGCCTTAAACCTACCGTTTGCCTAATTCAGTACATTGATGTCAATATATATGTATCTTGAATATTAATACAATACTGTCAGCATGAGGATGAATTCAGGGATGCATTATAATTTTAAAATAAATTGTAATTGTTTAAGAAACAATTTATAACTGCATATTGAAAATACGAGTACATTCTTTTTTATTAGTAGTATGTATATATGTTTGTTTGTGATAAAAAATACTAACATATATGTATATATATATACATATATATTTCTATGTTTCACCTGTCATCATATATACAAGAGTAGTACATGTAATGATCCATGAAACATTTTTTTCGATAGCATTTGCATAAAATTCGTTGATCTCCGAAATTATATGTCTGATTGATTTAAACTTTGGTAAAAATACTCTTTTTAAGACGTTGACGCTTACTAAGAACGAATCGTATACAAATATATTATATATATATGTTTATATATGGGTCATTTCAAGGGAAATTTACAGTCAAAAATTTTTTTTCGACAAAACATTTTTTTCGTGTTTCCAAATCGAAAGTAATCAACACGTATTTTTTTAAATATGATATTTGAAAATTTCGAATTATGATTTTCAAAATTCCGTACTCTGTAAAAAAACTTCTTTTTTAATGGCGATCTGCAAAAAAGTTCCGAATGTAAAATATTCCATTTGCACTTTAATTGTGCGTAAGCGTACAAGCTTTCAAGAAAACAATAGTACACATTACGTTTTTTTTCTTTTTAACAACAATATAGTGCTTTGTTATGAAGAAATTATTTTTTTTCAAAATTGGGCACATTTTTTTTCCAATTATTTTTTCGTTAATTTTTTGTTCAATATTCTGAAATATACGTGTAAAATTTTGGAGAAGAGAAATGAAAACTGTAGGTAATACGAATTTTTTTAATCTGCCCTGGGCATTGCAGCGAGCGAGTTACTGCGCGCACTTCGACAGGAGGTAATGGAATTCTGGCTTCGACAGAACAAAATCACTTATGGACAGTATTTATGTTAAAATTTTTATTCGTTCATGTTGGCCTTTTAATGTTACGAGTTTTTTTCAATTATTTCACAATACAACCATGAAAAATTTTACTTTGGCAATCATTTTTCTTTCATTGCGCGTTTGTTTCCTGATTTTTCATTTCTGAAAAAGCTGAAAATTTTTGAAATCCGAGGAAAAAGAATATGTTCTCACTTTCAAATTGTAGTTGTCATCTGGCTCAACTGAATGCAAGCCATGTGTACCAGCGATCGTTTTGCACTTTTCAAAACTACTTTTGAGAAAGTTTTCTGCTTTTTCATAATCCTTTGTGCACCTGTACATGATTAACATATATTTCATAGAAGATTTTTTGCTCGTCCACTCATACAATTTTAATGGCGTTGAAATTTTCTCTTCTGAGGTCTTTTGTAAGCTTGCTCTTCGAGCCATTCTTTTATGAGCTCCCCTAGCACCATCGCATGGGCCTTTCCCATGCGCCGTTGTATAAAAATCTGCTTGACGACGAAAATCATTTTCATGGTAGTAAATATTCGAAAAATGGTTTAACATTATAAAATTGTTGTGGAGCGCCATCAGAAAAGTACAAACATCTGCGTATATGTGGAAAACTGATGGGAGATATTCATGAAAAGCTGTAAGAAAAACGTAAACTGCAACAGCATCGTGTTTTGTGCCACGTTTTTCTTATATAGAGCAACCCACGCTTTTTCCATAATAATACTAGTATTTTTCGTCATTGTTCATTATTTTTTTGAATTCATATTAAGGATTATTTTTCATTTTTTAGTTTAATGTGCTTTACAAGCGTGTTTTTTAGTTTTTTTTAAACTATATTTATTAAACGCATTTTCAGTTATTTAAGTTTAATATATAAGGTCGGCGAAAAATGTATTTTCGTATTTTCTGTACAAATTCAAGATAATTTCCGTCATATATAATTTACATTTAATTATAATATAAATATATGCCATTTTGTATATAGTGACCATTGTTTTAGAAAGTTTGGGACTTCTGATCAAAAAACTGCGACAAGTAGTTTTGACAGTCTTCAAAAAAAAAAGTTTCTATTGTTTCCTAAAAAGCACTAGCGGCTTTCTAGGATTTGCGGTGCAACTTATATGTAAGTATGCATAAAATGATGACGTCTTGCGTGTTAAATATAAATATTGACAATAGGTATCGACTCACGCCTTCGCTCGTGTGGATTTTTTAATTATTATTTAAAAAAAAACCTATAATTTTTCACGATCTCACGAAGATTTAATCATAACTAGATCTAATATTTATTGTTGTGAAGGCTTATATTAATCGAAGTAATCTGAATCTGGCCGAGGCTGAGATCGCCGACGAGAAAATAAGTGCAGCCCGATATTTGACTTTTAAATGTTGCTATGTCGGCCGGTTCTCGTATACGAATGATGAAGAATAGCTCGCGTCACGATCAGAATATTATTATTATTCTATTCTATACATGATGGAACTTTATGTATTGAAAAATTATTCTCGTCGACAGCCACCGAGATCTGCCAGGCTATAGTATACATCGATTGTTTTGTATCATATCCTTGATACAAAACAATAGGTATTAACTATAGTCCACCTGTTTAATTAACTACAGAAGTCATTTTGAGTGCATTTATTTGAATTGTTTTGTATAAAAGATACACATTAAAATACAAGTAAAATACAAACATAATTCTATTTAATTACAACCAAAGAGATTTAATGTGATACTGATAGAGAGCATAAGTAATGCAGTTTGATTCATTAGAAAGTTTATCGTATTGGTAAAAAAAATACCTTTCATTTTAGTTAACGATGGATAGACGCTCCAAAAATTATGATCATTAATTGACATAGAATAATATCTCTGTGTATACTGTATCTTTTTGATTATGAGTTACATAAATTTCTAAAACAATTATTCTTCTGCATTAATGTACATCATTCTAATGTAAATTAAATAGCCACAAGTTCCGGCTCCGACAGTACACATTAGGAAGCCTAGAATGATGAAAAATATGTTCTTTATGAGATATATTTTATATGGTCCATATGGGCCGGGGTACATAATACATAGCTGCATCATTGCAGGGAATACCAGTGCCAATAAAGATGTGCATGAGTTGCCAACAAATGCTACAAACGGTCCTTGAAATGGTACTAGTCCGGCAACCAAAACTGAAAGAAACAATTTTAATCATATAAATAATATTAAAAAATAATATGGCAAATCTGTTTATATGTTCTCGGGTTTCTTGCCCTCAGAATTTTGTATGAGTACAATCTTACGTCTACAAGTTGAAAAGTTGTAAACGTAAAGTCTTCAATCAAGTTTTTTACATAAAATCCATTTATTCTGTTCTCGATTGCAGTTCCGGTTTTCGATTTCGATATTGGTTTCATTCTCGTTACAATATCAATTTTGCTTTCGATTCCAAACATGGTTTCGCGGCCTTATTACGTAAAAGCAGAAATCGATTGAGGTTCCGGAATCGATTTGCAAGTCAAACTTATTGATTATAAAAAAAATGTTAATCTTATATGCAATTTTGAGCAATATTAAACCCTTAGTTAAATTTCAAATTTTGTACATTTATCAAGAACCGATGTCTATAAAATAATATGGTCTGATGGTATGGACTGATCTGATGATGGACCCGGAAGGTAGGCACAGGAACTCCATATCGGAATAACACATCCCAGTCATATTGAGCTTGTTAGAGTTGTCTTGAGATGTACTCTCACCATGAGTGATTTTTAGTCTGATGATGGAGACGGAAGGTAAGTACTATCATACCATAATAGAAAAACGTAGCCTAGCCGTGCTTAAATTTGATGGAATTTTCTTCAAATGCAGTTTGTTCATAATTGGCTTTCTGAGTCTGATGATGAGAGACCAACAGTTGGTACCGGAATTACATAACGGAACAACATATTCTAAGCATATTTGGGCTTGTTGGAATTTCTTTGAAATGTATTTTGACCATAATCGACTTTCAGGGTCTGATCATGGTAGCATTGGAGTTCCACAATGAAAGAACGTATCCTAGGCATGTTTGGACATGTAGGAATTGTCATCAGATGCATTTTGACCATGAGCGATTTACAGGGTTTGATGATTGTGCCGGATGATTATCACTGGAACTCCATAACGGATCAATATATTATCTCTGACCTTGTACTTCACGACTGGAGTACAAAGCAATTAAAATATGTCATAACACGACTTAAATAAGTTGTTCTGTTATGAAGTTCTAATGATGTCTTTCTAACTCCTCGCGATTTTCCAATTCCGTCATCAGATATTGAAAATCGATCATAATAATGTATCTCAAAATTATCCAGCAAGTCCAAACAGTGCAGAGTTCCAGTACCAAACTTGCAGTTCAATTGTCAGACCCTGAAAGTTAATCATGGTCGAAGTGTATGTATTCCACGAAAATACCAACAAGCCCAAACACGGTTACGTTATTTTCTTATGGAATACTAGCCCTTACCTTCTGGCTTCAACATCAGCCCCTGGAAACCAATCACAGTCAAAGTGCATTCCAAGACAATTCCAAGCAGCTTTAACATGGCTTGGATACGTTGCTCTATTATGGAGTATTAGTGCTTACCTTCCGGCTCCATCATCAGACCCTGAAAATCGTTCATTGTCAAAGTACATCTCAGAAAATTCCTACAAGCCCAAACACGACTAGAATACATTATCTCATTAAGGAGTACCTGTGCTTACCTTCGGGCTCCATCACTAGACCTTAAAGTCAGTTATGACCAAAGTGCACTTGAAGAAAATTCCATTAAGCCGAAATACGGCTAAGCTACTTTTACTATTATGGAGTACTAGTGCTTACCTTTCGGCTCAATCATCAAACCCTGAAAATTACTTATAGTGAAAGTACATTTCAAGATAACTCTAACAAGCTCAAACACGACTAGGATATATTATTCCGTTGTGGAGTTCCTGTACCTATCTTTTGACTCCATCTTCAGATCAGTCCAATTATACCATATTATTGTAATGTCGTTGATCCTCAATAAATTTATAAAGATTTCATTTAACGATTTACATAAAAAAAATCTCTTCAGCTTATATAAAATACTAACGACGCAAAATCGATTGTAAATCGCTTGAGAATCGGCCAGTTTTCGTTTTGAAAGCGTAATTTTAGAATAATTACGAAATCGCGATTACTAACGGTTTTTGAATTCAAATATGCGATTGAATTTCATTTTTAAAATTTAGTGATTTCACTGTAGAGGCAACATCGATTGTTTTAGATAATAAAGTCCCAGCTCTCAATTTTGATTCCAGCTCCGCCCTCGACTTTGGTCTCCTTAAAATTACCCCAAAAGAGCGCATACTATTATATATTACCGTATGCATAGTTTCTAAAAAGAAAGTATATGGAACAGAATTTTAATCGACATACAGTGGCGGCGCTAGGCGGTCGGCGACGTCGGCGACCGCCGACGGCCTCGCGCCTAAAGGGGCCTCGCAAACAAAAAAGTTTGTTATTAAAAAGAGGCCTCGCAAAAAGTTTTGCCTACAAGTTATTAAAAAGAGGCCTCGCAAACCTGATGTCGCCGACGTCCACGAGTGGAGTAGCGCCACCACTGTCGACATATCATAATATTTCAATTGAAAACTATACATATAATAAAACAGTAGAACCTGGCGAGTCTCTAATTTGAAGGTGTGTATGAAAAATTGGGAAGGGACTATAAGAGAATGTTAATATAAGAAAATTGTATGTTAGAAAAAAAGTTATCCTCGACGGGGCGTAGTGAGATTATGTAATGTATCAAAATTCTTTCACAATCTTTCACAATCCTTTCGATATCGGAATTGAAAGCCGGATGAGAAGTACAATCCATAGCGGGACCGAAATCGAAAACGTGACCGTACTCGAAACTGAATGTCGTTTTCAAAATAGAATGAAGAGCATGACCGGGACCGAAATCAAGAACAGTAGCGGAATCAGAATTAAGAGCGTGATTGAGGATGGGATTTAGAGTAAGATTTTCCCATATAAAAGCTAACAGAACATATTTTACGTCCACGCGGGCGAAAAGCTAGATCTATATCAAATCAAATCAAAAATATCTTTATTTCGAAATTACACTTGAAATACCTCATTAACAAATTATTTTCGACATTACCACCCATTCCAAATGCTGATTCACGTAGAGAAGAATGGGCAAGAAACTCAAGACTTGCTCTTTTTACTTTATAATAAAAAGAATAATGTTCCGTGTCTTAATACGGAACATCACTATATTTACAAACTAACTTACATGATTCACTCTCACTTTTTCCCGAAAATAATCATTTTTCAATGATACATCTAGACATTTTTCGAAGTTCCTATTTTCGTGAGATAGGTTATAAGGTATATTCAATGTATTTTTAAGAGGTTCATATGGAATCGGTTTACTTTGGTGGTTTTTAAAGAATCAACTCATAAATAAGACATCATTATTAACAAAAGGCATGTTTGCCACTGTGAGAATATGTCATTAGTTATTAGTTATTACATAAAAATTATAGGTTTCCATACATGTCAAAAATACGAAAGCAGGCCTTAAAATTGCTCCGGCTAGCCTCACTTCTTCCTCACCAGCTTCAATTATATCTAGATGCTTATAAACATCTAGTGCGATCTCAATACCTGGAAAACTTTGGATCGGGTAGGCTAACATAATGGCAATCATGTATAGCGATATGGCAAGAATCGCGGAGCTGAAATCAGAAATTTAATGCGATCAATAAGATCTAATTAAAATTACAATAAGTATGAACGTTTGTGATGTAAAGGTTTTAGAGAAGAGTATCTGGAGAATTTTAATTGTTTACCCACATACATAGATACTGAAATATTATACGTTGAAGCGGGCGGACTGCCGGCGCATGCTGATGATGCTACGTCTTCGTGACTTCGCCAATGTTAATCGTGTTCTAATTACTCGTGATTATCGTTCTTGATCACCTCGTATAGTTAGAGTTGTATTTTAAACCCCTCGCCTAAGTTACTGACCGGTAACAGTGAGACCGGTGAAAAACCACACTCACAGAATACAGACGTAAAATAACAGCCTCCGCCATTGCTTTCGTCCAGTGAGTAAGAGTTCCGGTAGCCCACTGCCCATTCCATCCCCCCATTCCCTATCCATTATCACCACACTCCCCTATTCACTACCACACTACTCCCTTCATCAGCCCCCCCCCCACTCCTCCTCCGTTCATCAAATATCATATTCCTACCCAAAAGATCTGCAATGCACTGGTGATTTCTTTTCGAACTCTGAGACAGGATCATTTTAAACATATGGTATTTCAAATGAAAATTTAATAAAAATGCAATTTATGCGATATAAAAATCATCCGAAAGCGATTTATAAAAAGAATTTAAAATTTTCTAAAATGCTCAATAAAGATATCGAACATTCAAAAACTTTTCGAATATTCTCGGAAGCTAAACAAAGCTTTTGAGTGTTACTCGAATATGTTCTCAGAAAAACAAAAAACAAACATATTTTCTAGAAATTACAGGAATGTTTCCAGAAATTCAAAAAATTATAGAAGTTATGAAAAATTATTTAATACTCTCAGAAACTAAAAAAAAACTGAACATTTGTGAATTTTTACTAAAATTAATCAAAACGTTAAAATAAATCATTTTTTAAATTAGTATATTTATTCAAATGAATCAATTTATAAAAGTAATTAATTTAATAAAATTAAATCAAAACGTTGAATTTAATCATTTTATTGACATTAATTAATAAAAAACATTCAGAAAATTTAAGGATTTTACCCAGCTTTTACAAACTGCTTGAATTATTAAAAAAGATTGAGAAAGTTATCGAGTTTTAGAGAAAATGTTCGATTTTCCAGAAAATTATCATACATCCGATAGTTTTTCGAGTTGTATAGGATATTTACGAAAGTTATCTAACTGGAAAATTGCTCGAATTTTCTAGAAAAATCCATAAACTGATGAAATTTTCGACAAATTTTAATAAAAAAGACATTCCCATCATTTGCAACCATTATATCTTCCACACTCTTATAGCTATCAGTACACAACCAACATAGTGATTTTCAAGAATTTTTTTCCTACGAGACAGAAATGAAAATTTCACTTAAAAATATCTTTGGCAAAACTAAATAAACATCCATATACAAATACTAACTCGTCATCGAACGGTAACGACCTTAATATATTCTCTTCCATGGTACCAAAGGAGTAATAACCATAACAGCCAAATATCGTAGATAGAATAGTAGGCACAATTATCCCAATTTCAATAACTCCACATCTTTTAATTAATGATTCAGGATGTGGGGAAGCTTTGTCTATTGACAGTATCTGAAAAATTGTGTCAGTGTTACAATAAATAAAGCAATTTCATAAGTACATAAAATTACTTAAAACGTTTCCTTAATTTTAATTCAGTGCACGTAATTGGGTAGAATAATCGATTTTAAAGACATTTTGTATAACGTTCCTGTGAAAATTCTGCATTCTGTGTTAGCAAACATTGTCCTTCATAACTGTATAAATACTGTTTTATACACATGAGGTATTAAACTGCTGGCGTACTTTTTGTCTATTCAATATTGTCTATGATGGTGGTCTTAAAATCATTCAGTCTACGCTTACGTGTGCGTTTAAAAATAGATTTATAAATAAATTTATTGCTTGACATATTCATATTTAAATTGATATTAAAATAGTGCCAGAATTAATATTTTTACATTTTCAGCACACAATATCTGTGTGACGATAACGAAATAATAGTATACTTCATTGCCTAGATTAAAGACCCAGCTGTTTTTGGTTAAGGTAATGCTCAAGGCGATAGTGCGGCACGGAATGCTATAAATTTCCAACTCTGAAAGCCTGGAGGCACTTTGCCTCAATTTTGCATCAAACTACGCACGTATTTTGAGGTCTGCTGAGAAAATTCCTGAGATGGTAGAGGCAGTGGATAAATTGTGATAGTACTTAAAAAGCTTATTTGAAGTCATAAGATAGAAGATACGATAATTCTCCAATAAAACTATTTGTTTTACTACCGGAAACTGAATTGTTTGTCTTGAGATGGTGTTGAGTTTATCATTACCGTGTGTGTCACTACAGAGTGACAGAGTGAAAACAGGAAGTGCACCGAACAGGGTAGGGTATTTCATACTCAGAATTACCAATCAATATAGTCAAAGGTCATATAAGTTTATGCGCGAACAGACTCTGACAAGGAAATGGCGGTTATGTACAAAAATATTTGAAAAGCCGTATATACGAAATAGTGATGGGGAAAATGAAACACAAAATAAGATAAACAAAATGACGATGAGTGGAGAATTGAACAATTTGGAATGGGGCACCGTAACCCAAATGGGCAACAATTAACCTACATCTTTGAGAGAGGGGTATTCTTCATGAATAATTTTTTTTCAAGAACGTCACAGAAAATGGACTTGGATCTGTCCTGATGATTCATGAAAAGATCGATTTAATAAAATCAATACATTTCAGCTTAATCGTTGTAATGAACGACTAAACGGCAAATATTCAATCATATCTTAGTGATCAACTAAATTAAAACGTGCAGTAATCAATGCATGGTTAAAAATGTAATATTTACATGTGGGATAAATGTATGCTACGTCCAATAATTACTAACATTCAAAACCATTTCGAAACGTTCCGAAAATTTAAGCTAATAAAAGACTCTCAGTGACATTAACTATATTATTTCCCTATGAGGAGTTTGAGGATTAAGACTGGATGAAGAGTAAATACATAGAAAATCAGGTCTATATTAAGTAACACTGAAATACAATAATACATTACAATTTCACCTTAATACTTTAAGGCGATCAAATTTGTTTTGTGAACGCACTGATCACAAAAATAAAACTGACTCGTGAGCACCCGAATTCCGATATATATGCCGTTCGACTAGTGGACACAAAAGTTTTCTGAATATAAACAAAATTATAAATTGTTTTATAAAACAAGACTTAAGCGTCTCACGTCTGATGAACAAGATTAACTACAATCTGCAAAATTCTAACTAATCACAATGGGTTTTGGTTGTTGTTGAACTGTTTACATAATAGAGTCGACGTTCTTTAAGAGTGATTGCCAAAAAAGTCAAAAATTTATTAATGAGACCCTAATATAATTGAAAGATGAGATATAAGTTTGCAGTCTTCAATTGATATATCCGATTATAGATGTATAAATAGACAGAAATCTAAAGACGTGCAACAAGATGTGCGTCGCTTCGATAAAATTTGTATTGAAGCGGCGGATGTATGAAAGTTAAACAGGAGCAGCTAAATCTGCTCCTGGGTTCAGAGGTTTCAGATTGAATTTTTCGAGGATTCAATATCCTATACACTTACAACAACAACACATTATATATAACCGTATAGCAAAAAAAAAAATACTTAATTTTAGAAGGGAGCTTGACCTCGGTGACCCCCTTCTTACATCTGCGGCTGAATACTTGAGCAAAATAAAAGTTCAAAAGTGTTTGCAAAAAAAATGTGTCAGCTCCGACGCACGAATGGAGTTTACTGCTTTATGATGATATCGTACATATAGATTAGTATAATGGTAAATGAAAGCATCTATTATATTATTCAAAGCATAATACACAATTCATTTATTTATATTAATAGTAAAACAATTAATTCGTCATTTAAGAAAATATTGAAAAAAATTGTGTTATACAATAAAATTTTTAGTAAGATTGATTTTCTCTATCATTGCGTTATCTTGCGTAATGCAGGAACAATAGCGGTATCATTAAACACTGAAACAATTAGTTTATGGTAACTAAAATATGATACATGAATGTCGGAAGATACATGTGTGATAAATCGTGAAAACATCGCATCAATAATTGTACCATATCTAGTTGTCCCTAGTGTTCTGTCAGAAATTAAATCTAAGTTCAGTTCATCTTTCAGAAATTGTACTAAACGGAAACCATCTTCTTTATTAAAATCAATATTAAAATCTCCACCAAGTATAAGTGGAAGTTCACGGTAACGTTTCTTCAATAGTTTTGAACCCCCTTCTGTATACACTAACAATGATTCGTGGAGAAAATCTATTATATTTGTCACATTTTGATTGATTGAAATGTAAATAGTAACCATGACGATTTATTTATTTCAGTAACCATGACGATAGCGTAACGTCATTTATCTAACACTTGATTTTACTCCCATAAAATTCCATACCCCGGGCCTAAATATGAAATCGATTCTTAAGGAGTAAACTCCAAAAATATGTCTATTAACCAAAGACTAATAGCCGTTGTTTACTTAAGGAACTTTTACTTTAAACTATTTTTTACTTAAAAGTGCCCTTAAAAAATGAGCTGCTCAACAGGCATCATCAAAATTTTGATTATTTAGCAAAGACGATTATGTTATTTTGCGTATGAATGAAGGGTTAGTTCTATAACTACAGCACACAGAAACCATACCTAAAGACAACATACCACAGCAACGGCACTCATGTTGAACATCATTGTGCCCAGCGCGAACATGAGAGCTGTCGGCGACTCGTTACCGAACTTCACGAAGTTGCCCGGCAGTTCAGATGTCGCCATATGATACACCACGAGGAACAAACCGATCAAGTTCATTACGTTACCTGTTCCAAGTAGGTCAATACGTAGATAAATGCTGTGCCCTCATCATTTTTAAATGGACAATTATTTTATCTACTTACAGTGATTTGTATTTACATTAATAATAGTACAAGTGTATATGCAGTTGTATTACTGTAGGTGCAAATATTTTTATTGTTCTTTGTGATTCTCCATAATAATGTAAAATATTTTGAAACAATATCTCTTTTAATTTTCTTTTACAAAGATTTGTTTTCTTTTTCGTTTAAAAATTCGACGGCGCTAGCCAATTCATTGAAAAAAAAACTCGATATAACTTTATGTTGTATATATAACTAACTCAATATTGTTGTTGACCTTAAAACTAAAAAATCTTTCGCAAGAAAAGAATGTATAGAAATCGTAACAATTCAGACCAAATAAGACAATATCATATTACTAAGCATCAGGGTTAATACAATATTATAGCGACTATCGATAATCATTCGAAAACGATGCGAACTTGCCAATATACCGATAACAAAATCGATCGAAAGTCTTTCTAAAATTGATTTTTTTTTTATTTAACAAAATAAAGTTCAATAATAATATTGATTAGTTAACAGGTAATATTTTAGTTTGTATCACGTATTTAATGAATATTTTTTATAACTAAAAAATAATTTTATTACCGGCCAAGGAGACGTAGGCGATATGCTTCAAGTTTTTCATGTAGAACAAAAGAAATGTGTAGGGTAGATATAAACAGTACAGCGCTGGTCTAGAACTGTCCCAATCCATTATCTGAGTAAATATAGGTGTGATTGTTATTTATAATATTACGTATTATTTTGATTATTAAATTCATAAACAAGATAAATTATGTAGATTTCATATTAGTTGATAGATACTAACGTCACGCAGGCTGTCCGTAGTAAATATAACGAAAACTGTGCATATGCCCACTTGACTCAAAAACATAAAGGTAGCGATAATGCATCTGAAATAAAAAAATAATGATTGTAAAAATTGGAAAAAAAAAAACATAACAAATTCTATATAATCGTGGCACATACGCATTAGCTTTTTCTTCTTCAAAAAATTTAAGTTACAAAGAATAAAGCAAAGCGAAATAGCAACGATATTCAGGACGTAAACTGAGAACTGAGACTTGATAATGATTAGATGCTAGCAGAATACGGACTCAAAATTTAGAAATAGATAGTCCTAACCAAATTTAGAAGTTGTCGAAAAATTGTTATAAAGCCGTCGCTTAGTCATGCACAAGACACCAATGAATATCTAAATATTTAGACAAACAAATACATCTTATAATACATTGTTGTCGATCATCTCTGTGATAGTTTCTCTGATTGTTGTCATGAATCCAGAAGGACCAGCGTTCATAAAGATTTTTATATTCTGTTATCTATAGATAACACAATAACTTATAGGTTATAGTGTGTTATCTTTTGATGTATAAAGTTATTGAAACGAAATTTTGCAAATAACTCAGAAATCGATTTGAAAACATTTACCGCATAACTAAATTTTTCCATGCGTACCTCTACATTATCCCGATGACGTTATTATTTTTGTATTTACCATCGAACTAGTTACATAATAAGTCGTCATAAGTCATAGAAACTTTTTCTAATTATTTGCAACTTTACCCTTAAAAGCTTTTATGATTTTATTGTTAATTTTCATCATTTAAGTGTTTTTGTTTGTTGATGACGTGTGTTCTCCATTTTGCTCACATTAATTATTAAGGTTTCTGCAACATGAATACTTCAAGAAAAAGTAGTGAAAACGATCCAAATCATTTTTGCCGCATATGTTTGATGTATATGTGTAATTTTTAAATAAATTTTTTCTTAGTAAATTTATCTATTTTTTCTGATCTGAAACTCAAAAACTAGAGTTGATCGACAAATTCCATTTATATATTTAAACTCAGCATGCCATGTATAGCTAAGACTCATGTTTTTAATGATGTTTTGATTAGTCTACTAAAATTGACTA
Source organism: Eumeta japonica (assembly GCA_005406025.1). NCBI lineage: Eukaryota > Metazoa > Arthropoda > Insecta > Lepidoptera > Psychidae > Eumeta > Eumeta japonica. The sequence continues at coordinate 95,431 of BGZK01001063.1, forward strand.
GATTAATTTGTCAATAATGTTTTTTGATTAATACGATGGATTGATTGACGATTGGCCGTGATCACAAGGATCTTTTAATTACAACTCATGAAACTGGAGACTCATTTCACTTAAGTTGATATGGTCTTTGTTTCCAGTTGGCAACGTGGTCTAATAATGAAATCAAGAAATAGTCAAAAGTGATAGGAAATGAGTATTCAATGACAGACAAATCGAATCTGAAATCATTGGATTTGTTTTAACGAATTCTTCATCTACACATTTATACAAAATGGAATCAAATAAAGTATATTATAATTTTTTTTAATAGTTAATTTTACTGCAATTTACACTATAAATATATGTATAAAAGTTACCGTTTCTCGTCTGGTTTTAACAATTTTTAGGCTGTAATTTTTTGTATTAGGTTATTTGAAACTATTATTTTTATATCATACAAATATCGAAAACAAAAATTTACTCTATGCCCCAAAAAACAAGCTATTGCTAATTTTATTTATAATATGATTATTTTCCGATAAACTTTGTTTTTTAATTTGGAATATTTTCTTACAATGAGATTTATGGGGCTATGTTATAGGGTCATGCCTACTTTTGCGTTTTTATTAGTATATATGTTTCATACTTACGGGCCGTGTCTACCAATTGTTCTGGATAGTCGAGGTCCGTTCAGGAGCGCTATTCTAAACCCATAGCGGTAAGAAACATATGGAATTCGTAGTTGTCTACTTATTTCGTTTAGACACCAGAGCTGAAATAGTTGTTTTAATTGATTTAAGGTACGGCAGACATTAATGTAAGATTTCACAATCATTACTTACTCCACAAACCTTTATTACTATAAACATTTGTATTGTCCAGTATCGATATGAATGCGATAAATAGTTAATAATAAACAGAGGAATAATAAAGAAATAAATATTATGTATAATAATTTTCGTACAAGTTTTAGTCACCCCAATATTGAGACATACCTTCCTAAAATGTTTTATTTCAAATGTAGCGACATGGACCCGTAGCACTACGTTGGCTAGATGCGGATTAGCGGATGTATACCTACTATTAGTAGCAATGACGAGGTCACGATGTTTATGCCATTTTTCGCCTTTAAAATTATAGTTAATTCCCTAAACCATAGAAAATTAACGGATGCTGGGCGGGCTGCGGAGGATACGGTTACTTACTTTCTGTCGTTGAATGCGGCTGCTCGCTGGGCGAGTAAATAAACAAAAAAACGTCGGCCGGTGCGGAATTAACTCGGTTTTTCGTAGGAAAAGTTATTTGTGGGTGTGAAAAACATAAAAATTCAATGCAACTAGACGACCATGAGCCAGGCTCCTGGACTTATGGGCGAAAACAGGTTTGTTTTCGCACAGACGGACATATCTCAAGTTGTCTGAGAGAGAAACGGATTACACGCTTCCTGATGTGCACATTAACGTGGCGGGTGGCGGAAACGAAATCGCCTGATGTGGCGGGGGACATGGCAGTTTCCCATTACGACGGAAATTTCCCCGACTTCTGCTCTTTTCGTCGTTACGCGGGTGTTGCTTTGGTAGTATTAAATGGAAGTTATGGAGAGAGTTAGTATTTTTTTTTTTACACATATAGGCTACATGCAGAAAGAAAGGAAAAGCCTTTTCAATTGCATACGCTTTTACAAATTCATCGACAAATGGATCCCTTTGCTCTATCCTTTCCAAAACTGAATATACCTAATTAGAAAGGTATTCTTTTTATTTCCTGAAAACGAGTCTTAAATCTTTTAAGGATTTCTTGGTTAAGCAGAAAGATTTCGTAAAAGGAATCGAACCCATCTACAACTTGCAAACCATCCCCCTTCCTACTTCACATGCCGCTAAAAATGTACGATGTTGTTGTGATGGACAATTAACTGAGGGTTGCATACAAATATTGACTGTCTGAAGTCTACGATGGAAAAATATTCACAAACCGCCAGTGCTTAAGGGGGCCTAACCTATGTTGGAATATAGCTTAGTTTTATTTAATAGCATTTTCGAGTGACAAACGAGCTTGCGAGTCACTAGAAACCGGATAGTCATCACTGTCCACGCTACTCGTAACCCCAGAAGAATAATCAGTGCATCACTGGCCAGAAATAACACCTCTGAACACTAGGTGTCTATAGAGATACAGAGTTTCGTCTTCGAAATGCCAACACGTGTACGATGTACTATAGTAGACTGTAAACTAAATGCAATGTTTGCATTTAGTGCAGGTTTAATGCAGCATGCAGCTGCATTTTATACTATTTTCTGCAATTTGCGGATTCATCCGTCAAAGAGTGACCAATTAGACGGTTTGATTTTAGATCATTCGAATTGGGACGGCCCGGATCTAAAAATCTGTCCTCGACCGGAAGCCGTACCGTTGAGATAACCATACTATTTTTTTGACATCATTTCCGGACCGTAGTACGGGTGCATGGACCACGCAACGGGTGCCGCTATCCAGCGGTCCTGAACGACTACCGTTAGCAGTCTGCTAACGGTAGGCAGGTGGCCCTCATGACAGAAGGTCATGAGGGCCACCGATTTCTATGTCATGTGGTTAGCCCTTTGAAGGATTACTGAGACTATACTGCTTACATACATGACGCATTTCAGAAGTAAAATTCATGGGAACTCATATTTTTATTTACAAATAAGTCTTTATGTAAAACACTCTGCTATTATGTACATTGCACTATAAAATTGCACCGAAAAAGCTACGATTCCTATTTATGAATTACAAATTCGAAATTTGTCTATATAACTATATGGATTTAAATAAAATAGTGAATATGTTCACGCCGTGTGCACGTCGGGAACATTTTCGTCGCGAACACCGAGAGTTACATACAAACTTAACTATGTAAGTAGTTATTTCATCCATCAAAAGTTTCTTACTTAGATTTTTTTAAGAATATTCGAATTTTTGAAAATCTTAAGTTGTCATGGCGCAAAATTAGGCAGTATTCTCCCATATATAGGTTTACATTACGATCCATACTCCCAATTGCAATTATATATATCTAATAATATGACATACGTACAAATTATATATTTTTCTTGCCAAATTTCATGATTTTAGGTCAACGGAAAGTATTCTAAGAGTTTGATTTGATTGAGATTTTCAAAATATAAGGCGAAAAAGGCGTAAGTGACCGTATTTTTTGATTACGTTGAAAGTTGATTTTTTTTACAGCTTCAAGGAATCGCAGAATGTTAATTTCAACCTGACGCGTTCCTGAGAAAAAGGGTCGCGACTAACAGACAGACAGAAAAACAACGAAACGATCCTATAAGGATTCCTTTTTCCTTTAAAGGTACACTTAAGATAAGCAAAAGTAGTAGCACGACTTAAATATTTTAATTCAGCATATTATTCTCTATTGGAATTACATATTTCTCTTCTGTTGTAAGTGTTTAATACCGAATTAAATGGTTGGAATCCACAAAAAAGAAACACTACGATGACAGCACAGTGACTAGGTACTGTTTATATTTCATAATATTTATATTAACTAACCATTAGCTGTACATTAAGGTGTTGAGGTTTTTCGTATTTGCCAATGTCTTTACTAAGTGTAAGCTATTCCTTTAAAATCTATTTGTATTAAGAAGAAAAAAACAACAATAGAAGAAAAAAAGATAAATAAACTCTACCAGGTTAAAGTGCGCGTAGACCATGATAACTCCAGTCGCTAGATTCATTACAGTACCGAACAGCATGCCAGCCTGACTTATGGCCAGAGGTATACCAAGCATGCCCGCCCCGAACAGGGTCCTCAGGAGATTGAAATATGCCATCGTCAATCTGTACGTAATATAAGAAATGGAATTACACGGAAATTTGATGTTTACGTGAGAAATGTTTATTATTAAAGTAAAATTATTCAGGTAGATATATCCTCAGTCTTAGCTGACAATATAATGCAACACAAAATAAATTTACATTTGATCCATAGAAGACATTTTTGACATTCAGACTTTGATTGGACTATGCTAATGTGTTAAGTACTATTAGTATAGGAGCTAGCTACGTTTTCGAGAGAGAATTTTAGGTCATCTGATTTATTGATATGTCGTCTCTCTTGCTCTTTCGGTTAGGGTCTGGGCTGTCTGGTTGACGGTAGCGGTTGCGTTTACCTGTGCGCATCCTACCTGCCCTAATTAAACAAAAGGCTTGAAAATATTTTTTGCCGTGCTAAATGCTAATAAAAATTACTATTAAAAAGTATTTGAATGATTAGGAAATATTAAAACTGATTATAAATGAAATTCTTTAAAATATTTTTTAATCACTTTGTCTAATTAGGGTTTTTTCAATATCGTTCTCAGCAATTTATTTTGCAATTGTTTCTCTTTAACCAATAATATCATACTGTATGACTTTTCAGGACTTTATCGTTTTAATACACTGTCTAACAACTGAATTAGTGTCCTGCAAATTAAGTTTAGGTTTTTTCATACTTAAGCAACATAATATTAAAATAACAGACATAGTGAAATACTTTGAGTTTTTAATTAAAAAAAAAATCAAAATTGGCGTCTGGCTCATAGTTAGCAATGATATAAATGTCTGGCAATAAGAGATGGATGTTTGTTAATTTTATCTAAAGTTAAAATATTGAAAATGAACCTTCTTAAAAATTTTTTAAAAGTTAGTATCATTACCTGTACAGGTAGGATGCGCACAGGTAAACGCAACCGCTACCGCCAACCAGACAGTCCAGACCCTAACCGAAAGAGCAAAAGAAACGAGATATCAAAAAATCAGCTGACCTGAAATTCTTGTTTTCCAGACGTTGCTAGCTCCCGGACTATATAGACATATCTTGCCGGTACGGAACTTAATTTTTACACCATTTGCTTTGATCTTTTACATTCTAAGCATTTATATGCTTTATGTTATTCATATAAAGGTTTACAATGAGTAATAGCAAGGTTAAACGTGTAATACAAATATTTGATAATTATTAGAAATCAACCACCGATTGGGCCCTAAAAAAGTCGGTATATTTCATTAACGAAAATCATTTTGTTCTTTTAGTTTTGTTAATGCAATCGGCAATTGCTGTAATGTATTTGGACTTGGTTTGTCAGTATTTATGATAATTTATGAAATGTAGAAAAGATATTTTTCGTGCATCACAATGTTCGTAAATGATAAATGCGCAACGCACATGCATACACTCACTGAAGGTATATCTTCACATATTAATTTCTAGAATCTGAAATAGATAATTGATGAGAACCCTTTTTTTCGAAAATCAGAGTGAAAATAACTTTTAGACTTTCTTAAGAATTGTCTTTTTTCTTAGCAAAAATATGCAAAAATTTCAAAATCGCTATGTAAGAGAAATAAAACCCTGATATAACTATGAATTTGCATTCGCATTAAGTAAAATGTTTTGTACTATTAACTTAAGCCTGTGGGTATTTAGATATTTGTACCTACAAGTTCATAGTAGCTTTAAAACATTATTACATATATACGTATATATAATAATATTTTAAAACTCTTATTATAAAGAATATTAAAATTAAAATCATAACGTTATAGGAAAATGAGGCGTGCGGTGTTGACGTGGATCAAAATCATCAAATGATGGTGTGTCGGATGGCAGCCTAGCGGTTCTTGTATCTACAAGCACTGACTGCCTTTGAAGATTAGGGAGTTCCCAACGAGTTATTCTTTCGAAAGCAGCCCTGACAAATATATCATTTATTACGTTAATAAAATACCTTTTTCTTACTTAAATAAATAAATGCAGAGAATATTGTCAATATTAAGTTCACTTACATTACAGGAGGCACAATAAGAGTATATTTTTTCCAAAAAGAGTCTACTTATTTGGCATCCAAAACGTAATGCTTATATTTTTTTTGCATTTTAAATGTCAAATAGTTTTAACTACCAGTCTTTTGCATAACTTTTAAAATACCTAGATTTTGAGTTTTGATTAAAAAAAACAGGTAACTGCTAAAAATTTATATTTTGTAGCTCTGTCAAATTTCAAATTCAAAAATATCTTTATTTTGTAGGTCATACTCAATATCATAAGTACGTCACTATATAATAAATTTATCAATATTTTGTAAGGATAATTTTTTCGCACTTATAGTCATAATTAAATGTAAAATGATCACAGAAAGAAATAATACGATAAGAATTCAAACTGGCTGTGTGTACATGAATTTTTTAATTGGAAAAACCGATATAAGTAATATAATACTCGTGACCTGTGATTCTGGGGTCTTTAGTTTTCGGTGTATTCTTACAACTTTTTATCACATAATATGGCGTTTCAAGATGATTTTCTTGCTTCTTATAAGGATCAAATTTGCTCTGAGTTTTCAAATGCTTTGACTTTTTAAGGGGCTGTTTTGGTGTAATTTTAATTTTGATGTCTTATAGATTGTAGGAAGGTATTTATTCACGCCAGTCATGAGGATACAGCATCTATTTATACCTTTCCACAATAGTTTATTTTTAGTTTGTGAAACTTGGCCATTAGTTTGTGCAGTGCGGATTAAGGACTACATAAAACTGTCGTCAAATTACTCAACAAAAATGACAACGTCCGAGAACCATAGATTTTCGTGCCCTCCAAGGTACGGAACGAGTGATTTATTTAATAGCTTTGTTATTTGGCCTATGTTCAATCTCTTAACCACTTAGCAACCGTCTGCCGCTCTTATGTAACTTATGGTATTCTATGAATTTACTAAAATTGAATTTCTGAACCAGTAATCCGCAGTCTTTTGGGGGTACGCGCATAGGCGTAGGTAGGGGGGTAATGGTGGGTGGTGCCCACCCTAGAAACTTCTTTGCCCATCCTAGGAAAAGCGACAGTATTGACGAATTATTTAGTGTTTATTCGCTTTTAATTTAAGATTCAATACCTATCCACGTGTAACTAATTTATTCATTATCAATAATATCAAAATTACCTTTCGTCTCCCATAGTCTACAAATTGATATACTACTATTAGCTTTGTGCCCGACAGTAGCACCGGGTGCTGTTCGTAATTATTTGGGATTAATGTCAAATAGTTTCTTTTCCATAGAAAAACAAGGCTTGCATTTAATTAATATTTGAATTAAATGGTCCTGTGTAAAGGATTTGTGATATTTATTTTATTTAAAAAATTCATTAATTGTTAATTATCATACAATATTTACGAATATATAACAATATACACCAACCATTTGTGCCATTATTTTTACAGTTAAAAACAAAATAACAATTATAATAACCTACTAGTAATTCGAAATACAAATTGTTCGAAACGCAAAGTAATTTTGATAGACTTTTCCACAATCGTACAGTGTTCTAACACAGCATGCGTTGCGTTCGCTTTATTGCGCCTGTCATGCTTTTTATACACATCGAATATCGCACGTATTAAACCAATTCACCAAAAAATATAGGTAGCTAAGCTTGTTTAAGCTTATTAAAATATAACAATAAAGAAATCTAAATATATCTATTATATTTTATGTATTTCTATTTTCTCTTTTATATATATATATATGTACGGGGAAAATTTTTTTCGTACTTTGTATACAAATTCAAGATATTTTTTCATCATATTTTATTTTCATTTAATAATTATGTATTTATTTCAACAACTTGTTGTCATTTATAGGTACTGACATAATCCAACTGCTGTAGAAATTTTGGGAATTCTGATCAAAAAACTGCGACAAGTAATTTTGACAGTCCCCTCTTGATGTTACCAAACATTTCCCAAAGAATTCTGACGAGACCGAAACAGCTGAAAATCGAAAGGTGCAAGGTCAAGGCTATATCGTGGATGTATTGACATCCATCATATAGCCCTGAACTGTTAATATAGAAGTGTTAATACACTTCTCAACCAAACTCTCTCATTATTTACTGAGTGCACTTAGTAAATATTGAGAGAGTTTGGCTTATGGCTAAAGATTTGTGTGATCTCTCGTCATCATGGTGAAGCACCACATCCTTTCTGTTGATCGATTCCGGCCGTTTTTTCTTTACTTCTTGCATGAGTCTCATCAGTTGTTGGTAATAGAGATCCGAATTGATGGTTTTGCCCCGCGATTAAAAGTCATAAAGAATAATACCTTTCCAGTCCTACCAAACACATGGCATCAACTTATTGCGAGTTTAATCTGGGTTTCCCTATAGTCTGTGGAACTTACTTGTCCCTGTAACCATGATCTTTTTCGCGCTTTCTTATCGTATGTCATCTATTTTCAATCACCAGCGATCAATCAGCGATCATCAATTAGCGATCAGCAATCATCAGCTATCGATCGATTTTCGAAAATGGTTTCATTATAGTTCAAAATAGAATCGAACTTTTTTATATATTCACCCTTTCTCGAATGAGTCAAATCTGTTTTGTAGTCATTCCTCAACTCTTCAGCTATGTCGTAAGAAGTAATATGCCGATTCTGCTCTACTTTTCCCAAAACGGCATCGACTTTATCTGTAACAGGTCGACCAGATCGAAATCAAAATTAACCGACTGAAAACGCTTGAACCAGTTTTGTACTACTTTACTGAAACTGCATTAGGTTTATAAATGTCACAAATTTCTTTCGTCGCTTGTGTCGTAATTTTTCTTTTTTTCTTTTAAAGTCACATTGTATCGGATTTCTACGTTTGATTTACTCATTTTGGTGTACATAAAAACTATAGAAAAATGGCGGGGACACCACCATAATGTAAAAACTTTTAATTTTCTTTTTTTAAATATCGTCTATTTAATGGTACCAAAACTAGTCAGATAAAAATAGCAAAACCACAAAGATTTTACTTCATCGTTTTGCTTATGAAATACGAAAAAACAATTTTCTCGATCTAATATATACATATATTATTATATAAATAATATATACAAATTAGGAATTACACATTTTCTGACGATAAAAATGTGTCTTGTTGCTAAACTTAATCTAAATTTGTTTGAAGGTAATAGTCGGACAGAATTTTTGTCTTTATAATCCCATTAATATCACAAGTGCAAAAGTGACTTTGTTTGTTACACTTGCACACCTAAACCTTCCTATTTTGATGAATTTTGTTATAGATATAGATAAGGGTCTGGAGACAGTTATAGGCAAATATGAAAGTTAGTATTAATTTAGCGGCCCCACTGGATTTCGTACTTCACTCACTAAGATGTAAAAAAAGACGCCATATAATAAAAAGGAGAACGAATGAACTGCATTGCTAATTGTTACTAGGCGTCATTTATTATCTCTCATCAAGTGAGTGTGGTTAGTTCAGGTAGACGGCGGCCTCTCCTATATAAAATCCCTACTTACACTTAAGGGTACGCGGCGATACTAAGAGTATTTTGTGAAATTGTGAATAAATTATATTTACATCTATGTTCAGAACGACATATTCTCGGACAACGTTAATTGTTAGATTCCTAGTTAGTAAATGTTACACAATATTATATTGCCAGATATTTGGCAATGAATAGTAAAACGAAAAATATATTAAATAGTACATTATAATAAAAAGATAATACATTATACTTTATACGAAACGTTTATTACATTATACTTTATTATATTGATTGTTTATACTGGTTGGAAAAACTTTTTATGTTTCAAATATATAGATCTGTATATTTTAAACATAAAAGGTTTTTCAACCAATATAGACAGATTTTAATATCTTTTATCTGGTGTAATGTCTGATTTTGTCAAAACAGCTAACACTTCAAAAATATTTACCACAATCCAGGTAATTCAGGTTAATTTGTTTTTCTTCGCCAGTTTCTTAATAGCGATTTTATACATTTTTTTACATATGCATAACATGAATCTGAACAACTACTTTTTTTTTGCTATTTTTTATAGAAACCTGGGTTACCTCATTTTCCTCACGGGCATGCTGCCTACTTATTTATATTTTGCTACGATGCTTGAGTGGTGATCCGTGCTGTTCTATTAACTCATATGATACATATGTTCAATGCAGTAACAGATCTTTCAAAATGTTACTAGTGACGACTATTTCATGTAGTATATAAACTAGCAAACGTTTAGGACGATAACTATTTTGGCGAAGCGTGTTGCCCAATAGTTGGTGTAATATGAACTTATATACATTGTATTTGACAATCATTTTTGTGTGACATTGACAACAAAGTGACAGTTGCTTGCTAATACGCTCGCAAAAGGTGGAGTACAATAATTTTACAAAAACTTTCATGTTCCTTTGTTATTCATCTGGTTTCATATACCAACAGTATGATGTCTACTACAGAAGGCGAATTAGACGTGGAAGTAGGACCTGAGAAGGAGGAAGGCGAGGTTAGCTTTCATATAGCGCCTAAATTGTGGTTGTTATTTTACACAATAGACTAACAGTGATTTTACGTGAATATTGTTCTCATTATTAAATTTTTGTTATATAATGTAACGGAGTCATAATAAATGCTTGACATTAACGAAGGATAGCATGTGCTGTATTTGTAGGTGTAATTCCCGTCCGAAATTTACGCTCTAATTCGACCTTAAATGTTTTTATTGATTATGATTAAGCCTCTTATTTTCTTAGTTATTTGCTAAATATGTTATGGACTTATTATTTCTTCAAAAGCATTATATTTGCTATACAGATTGAAGACTCAGATGTAGAAGAGGGAGCGTACATTCCCTTAGAAAGACCAGAGTCATTCAACCCACCCTCTTTAGTGAATATGCAAATTCAAGATGAACACAGTGATGAGGCTTCACCAGATGAGTCATCGGGGTCCGAGTCTGATGAGGAACTAAGGCGAAGACCTAAAAGAACAAAAATAAGGCCTCGACGCCCAGTACAAAATCAGGCAGAAAAGAAAAACAAATATAATATTTGGTGTACAGCATTACAGGTACTTACAGAATCATCAAAAACTATTATAATCTATTGGAATGTACATAGGTGACTCAAATGCATAAGCCACTTAAAATAATGTATTTTTGTTAAATTATAATGATTATAAAACTCGGTACATAATTAGGTAACCAATTATTGTCTTGAGTAACCATTTGGTTGGATTTGTCACGAATCTAGAAGAAATTATATGGTCCCATTGAAGTAATCAATGGGACATTTTTGTACCTAGATTGATAAATGTAGTAAAACTTGTTATTTTTTTGAATAAATATTGACATTATTTCCTATTTATGTTCATTTTCAATCGAAACTAAATTTAACCATTTTAAACAGTGAATTACATAAAAAAATCTTATATGATCAAATTACAAATTAGTACAAACATTATATGTTAGAGCTGAGATTATATATAGCTTCTTAAAAATCATAATTATGTTTTGATAAACTCTGTAAAACATTGTTATTAACTATTCATTTCTTTTTGTTTCAGGAAGATATACTCACTGAGGATATGGTTGGATGTGATGTCACAAAAAGTAGGAGATATGGTGTAGAATCTTATGATTATACAATTAAGTATAGATTAGAGGACAGCTATATATCTAAAAAGCCATTTGTAGACACAAAGGCCAGTCATAATATTGAAGAACACAATTTGTCGAATAAAAGGAAACATGCGGACAGAAAAAACATTAAGCACAGACTTGGCAAAAGGGAAAACAGTTATAAACGGTTTGATGTCAAGCAGAAACCAAGGATATTGTCGGATTTGAGTGTAACTGCCAATGATGATGTTGAAGCAGTAGCTTTGGATATTGCTGAAAAATTGTCTGAGGAGAAAAAAGATTTGATCCGTAAGTGCATAAATACTGTGCCTACATTAGCTGTTCAAAAATTCTGATGACCCTCCTCTCCCATTCTTGATTCCATCACCATTCCGCTTTTGATTCCAAATGCAGTCCTGTTCTGAATTCCTGGTGTTGTACTTAGTACTGATCTAATTCATATTATTTCACAGGAACACATTTATAGGAAAAGTTATTCTATGGTTAATAAAGAAACATTTAATCTATGTGATAATTCAGAATATATACTTAAACCTTTTACGAATGATCGAGTCACAAACATTCCAATCCTAAGATGTAAATTCCCTATCAAATTCTTATGATGTAAATACTCAAATACCTTGATAGACGATAGATATGTAAGTTAAAAATACTGTTTTGACAATCAAAGACTAATTTGAAAAAAGATCTGATTAGCAAATATCCAATAAATGTACAAATAAAAGTTAAGCAAGAGTAAAAAGAGGATTACTTTTTTTTTTAAAGAAAACGAAACCCTTATAGATTCATTATATCTGTCTATCCATATGATACAAGTATTTTACTTAAAAACCACAAGATGTATATTGATCAAATTCAGAGTATAGGTGTCTTATATAAGCCGCTACTTAGTTTCGTAGTTAAATAACAAATAAAATTTTCCCGTGGGCACTCGATACATGTAACAAAAGCTGAGAAAATTTTTTTTCAGCAGACATCAACATGTGGCACAAATTTTGACAATTCTTTTAAAAACAATTTAAGGTTTTTAAACATTTATTTTGACTAATTGAATATTTTCTCAAATAATTGCTTTGAAATTAGCAGAATTTGTCTCCACCCCTTTTATTTTCAAAACCATATGTCCAAAAATATGAAAAAACTACAAAGATAGAGCTTAATAAATACTTTCAATGTAATTATTTTGAACATGATTTGATATAGTGTTTTTGAGTTATTGCTTGAAACCTGCACTTCTTAAGAAAAGGACGTAAGTTCTATGAACATTTGCTCTTTTGCTGGCGCATTTTAACTTACATCACTTTAAGAGTAATAATAATATAAACTTACACCTTTTTCCCAGAAGCTTAGGCAGAGGCTTTAGTGATATATAACTAGAGAAAGACGTAGATAAATAGGTAGACTGACAAAACAAATCTATAGAGCAAATGTGTGTAATGAAAAGGTTAGCAAGGGTCACCCTAGAAAATCCTATGCAGACTATATTGGTGGCATATTAAAAAAGGGCCAAATATAAGCACCCGAAACTGACAGCTTGCATGAAAAGATTGATGAATGTCAGTGAGGCAAGAGAAGTATGCAAAGATCGTACCACGTGGAATTCTCAGCCTACCCTTCTTGGAAATAGGCATTTGTATTATTATATATGATAATATACTTATTAAAACAGTAATGTATTGTAGTAAAGTCGTTTAATAGTAATAAAATATACTTAATATAAAATTTGTATAAAAGTTTATCGTATAATTATTTATCAAAACCTACTCATTACCCCTTTAAACTGAAAAAAAAAATGGTAGTATACCCATAACAACCCAAAATTTCACAATACAAAACTGATACAAAATTTTATTTATAGTGCATTTCTTTGTAGTAACCACTATGGAACTCTACACTGAGCATGGTCTGACATGCTCTTGGGCAGTTTTTTTGCATCCTTCCATACCTTCATGAATGATTAGATTTTTCATAATGGAAAAGGATTGTTAATGCAGATACTATTTTATGTTTCAGGAAGGATAGTACAAGTGTTAGGCATTAGTAAAGCTATAGAGATATATGAGGCAACGAAGAACTTAGAGGCAGATGGTGGTGTACTAGTTATGGTAAGTATTATGTGATTGCTGATTATTTAACCAAATTTGCAAATATATCATTGAAGATTCTTCAGTTTTTGTTATGCTCAAAGAAATAAATGGAACCAAATGAATCGTGGGATTCACACTCGGGACCAATAGAATCTATTTGTGTATGACTTAATTGTTAGTTTTACATGAACCATTAAATTGCAATTGCAGTATATTCGAGATGCATGCACAATTTTTTGTCATAAAATTCTATAAATCTAACTAGATTGTTTAAATCATAGAAATGAAGAAATGTATGCTTTAATATGGCGAAATTCTCATATATGAATATTTGCTTGAAGATGAAGATTTTAGATATTTCTTTGTTCATTTTTAAAAGTGTATAATTTATAGTATAATTTAGCAAATATAAATCTAATTCTTAAGCAGACGATTCTATAGTGTAAACATTCCTAACTGTTTAGAATGTGTTTTTAATATAACGAAAATTTTTCTTTTCTTTAGACATACATGAGCAGATATTGTTGAATGGTCAGTGTATTATCTTTGAGTTTCAAAGACATGCAGTTCAAAACCTAACTAAGGACAATTTCATCAATGAGCTTTTAAGCTCTTAAGTGTCCTCATTCCATCAGTGGAACGGATCTGTACTGTGAATTGAATCCAGACCCTCCACCTTTTAATTTATATTGAATTAAACTACATGCTCTGTCTTGAAAGGACATTAAGAGTGTATTTGTAGAGTGTATATTAAAAAATAAGGATACTTGTTGTTCACGGAATAGGATTATATAATCTTTCATCTTCATCAGATCTAATTACTTTTATTTTACCTGGAACTTTGTGAATAAACTTATTACATATTTTACACTCTACAATCACAATTTATTGTTATTATAATATAGAAAAAATAAACGAAACTTAATTGTACTTCACTACACACTTTATTGTCAATGATTTGATAAGAATAAAAACAAAAAATATGTAACACTCAATATTTTACATGCGTCTATAAAAACAAGTTACAACGTGTTTATTGTTTGCGTGGCGAAGATGACAATAGCAAACAAACAACAGCCACTAATCATAACACATGACATCTATAAGGTATATAACTCGAAAAATTCTGAGTTTATATTTGTTATTAATATTTTTTTATATTCTAAGATTATAACAATTATTCAATTACTTAAGTAACTAGTAAAAATAGGATTTTGAACAATGTCTCATTGAAGAAATTAAAACTCCATAGATTTAGGAAGTTAATGTTTTTAATTCGTATAGCGAAAAAATGTAAAAAGTTTATATTTTTGAACTCGAAAGGCGTACTAATAGGTAGATTCTAAAATGTTTTGAACTTAAACTAAAGAACAATTTCAGAGCTGAGTAACTGGGTCAGCCACTTCATGTATTTTTTTCATAACTCAAAAAGCGCCTTTTTGATATTGATCTGACTTGCTGCAGTGAAAGTAAATACCCTAAATAATATCTACAATTTTTTTGGTCGGTGTAAGAATATTAGAGCATGGAAAATTAAATTATCATTTTCATAATAATAATTTATGATTTTCTTGACCATTTAAAAATATCTAGGAATATGCAAAAATCTATGATATTTTCTGAAAAATTCTTCAAAGATTGGCATAGGTTCCATATTTTTATCTATTATAGTTTTTAAGAAAAATTAAGTCAAAAAATTACAAATCCGGTGAAACCGTTTTCCCTATAGGTTATGATGACCAATCAATTAATATGACAGTACTAGAAAATCGTATCTCAATCATTAATTTTGAGGATGTAGGTATTAAGAGAGATATGGTGAACCGACAAAAGAACATCTTTGAGAAATCTATACTGCTATATAAAACTGTAATGTATCTTTACATACAATTGTTTTGTTTTTGGTGATAAATTATGTTCACCGATCCCAATTTTACTATTGTTTAATGGTAAAATTAGAATCAGCTTACAAAAGATACCTGTCTCTTTGTATCTCTTTGTAACATAAGAACCTGTTTATATATGTTTATAACTTATAAACAATTTGACCGAGTGTCTTAAAAAGAGTTTGACTATATTTGATAAAAATTAGTATTTAGCAAAAGCATGTAACTGCGCTAATGATAGGCTGTAGATTATTTTAGTAAAGGGTTTGTCTGTTTGTTTACACTGGTTAATCTCGAAAATGGACTGAACAGATTTTAATTAAACTTTATTTAGAAGTAGATTACCTTTTGGAATAAGAAATAAAATACTTTTTATTTATCTATTTATACTAACATATGAAACTAACATAAAATATTTATGTAAAATTTTATCCCAATTATTCATTTCTTGATGCACTTAATCTATACTTATCATTTTCAAATTTATTCTTCGACATAGGGTCTGTTTGTTATTTACTTATTATTATTAGAATGAGTCACATTCACATGACTAATTTACTTCAAAATTTTAACCTGGTTTTTATTTACCTTTTTGGTGCCAACCACAATTTTGACCATAGGACTCAAAAAATCATTACCAATTTCAAACCTCATGCTTTGCTAAAACCATTTTTCTCTGAATTGGTTGGGAAAAGTCACTTCACAAAATCAGTCGCAATATTTTGTTTTCTAACAGAATGGCACGCGTCGACGGACCGCGGGAGGCGTATACCTGTTCCTGTTGAAACAAGACAGTGAGGTTTCTCAATCTATGGTCAATCAAATATTTTTGGAAGACCGCAAAGAAACAGCAAAAAAAGTAAAACGCATGAGAGCACAAAGTAGACAGAAGGTCATGGAACAACTTAAACAGAGTCTCACAGGTAAATACTACAGCTTTCTCATTATGCTAATGTAATAAAGTAGAAATAAAGCCGCTGGAAATTTTATTTGGAAAAGAAATATATTAAAATTAATGTATTAACTCACTAAAGTGTTGCAAATATATCATTAGAATGATAATGTTTTTCTTAATGTTGCCAATTTGCAGTTGCATTAGCTTTCGCTAGTGAACTTTTGTTATCATAAACATTTAATTCGAACATTGTGTTATGACAATAATTTTATTTTTGTCATTACAATGTGCCTATGTCAAGTTTGTTATATTTGCACCATTTAAGTGAATATACTCGCAGAGATTCCTAAATTACCAAATCATATCATTTTGGTTATTAGATATATTAAGGTTTGTGGACATATACGAAGCAATAAGGGCCTTTTGTGCAGTAAGGTAAAATCCAGATTACTTTCCTTATTTGACACAATACTATCATGTGACAATAGAATTATATATTATTATTATGTGAAAAATTAGTTTAAAGGTGACTCACAATGGAATTGACATATTATTAAGGTAGCATAATTCAGTTTTTGAGAAACTTTTTCTCTTCGTTGGTTGTTTCTTTTCATTTATTAGCATTTAACAATAATAAATTTATAATAATTTTAGAAATGCATAAAGGTAACTGCCATACAAATTAATTAATGAATATTTGTTATATCTAATTACTTTTATTATCTGTATAATTGTACAGCATTTTTATTACTAATTAAAAATAATTTGGGATTAAGGTTAAGGCTGTTGTTTCTCTCCCCTCTCAAAAGTATAATTTTACCTATATCAATTTATTTTATGTTATACTTTATTTAAATTTTGTATTTGTTCAATTATTACAATTATTATTATAAACTAACGCCTATTTCCCAGAAGGGTGGGCAAAGAGATACATGGTTTAAGTTTTGCATCTGTCTCTTGCTTCACTGACATCCATCAGTTTTTTCATGTAAGCTCGTCAATTTTGTGTGCTTAAAATTTGGTCCTTTTTTTATGCCACTGATGATGTGGTCTACATAGGATTTTCTAGGGTATCTCTTGCATTCATTCATTCTATAGACTTGTTTTGTCAGTCTGCTTTCATTCATCTTTTCTAGATGGCCTAAGCACCACAACATAGATTTTCTTACTCTAGCCACCACATCTTATTTCAAATTATACCACTCTCTTACATCACTGTTCCTCATGCATTCCTCCTTATCATCATTTTAGCAGCTATCTATGAACAGGTTGAACAGCCATAGTGAAGCTACACATGTCTATCTTATCTACTCCGGTGGATGTCAAGCCAGTCAGTATATACCCCAATTATTCTGATGCAGGTACTGGAGCCACTATATATAGATTGCAATGTCCATATTAATCTACTACTCACACCATGCGTGAATAGGTTTCTCCATAGATAATTTCTTTTCACTCTATCATAAGATTGCAGAGAAAAAAACTTGATCTGCCACGCCACACACCCAATTCCTTTTTGAGATCCCGCTTTTACATCCCAGATCTTATTTTCAGTCTCATTTACAACCTTTTCAATAATTTTCAAATACAGTTTTCCAACGAAAATAAGGTGGCTTATAGAGCGGTAGTTTGTGCGAACCTGTTGTAAGCCTATCTCTTAACAAAAGAGTACAATGACGGCTCTGCATCAGTCATTAGATATTCTATGGATTTTTCAGTATTTATTAGAGCTGGTAGTGCAGGTTTGCCACTATACACCCACTGCTCTTCGGCATTTCTGACAAAACCCTACCATATCTGGCAGTTTTGCCAACTTTTATATATTTTACTATTTTCATAATTTCATCTCTTATAAATTCATTTTCATCATCATTCATATGTTCAGTTGCAGTAAGATTGTCATTTTTAACTATATCCTCACATGAAAATAACTCTTCCAATGCTTTTTTAAATGATTTCCTCATTTTCTAAACATTCATTATTGTTATCATCACATTTATACACAACATCTTGACATTATTCTGACCCATTTTACCATATTCCAGAAAAATAATCCTACAATCTTCTGTCCTATCTTTCTTTTATTTCATGTTTTCTTCCTTGTGCACATCGTTTTGCTTTTATTTTTGCATCTTTATATATGATTTTAATCTCTTTTAGCTTATCTTTAAACTCTCCTTTCTTCGTGCTCTGTGGTTGGCCTTCCATGCTTTTTTTTTTCTCCAACTATTTTCCTTACTGCAAAATTCTACCATTTCTCTATTATTAATATTTGTTCTCTTATTCATTCCTTCTACATACCTTTTTTTGCTTTGTCAACTAAAACAGATTTTGTTATCTTCCTCAGTTGCCAAATTCTAGATGTTATTATTGCAAAATAAATACAAATGTTCATGTCATATAGTATAAATTAGGTTTTCTAGTTTAAAATATTCTCATATTACGAACAATGCAAAAGACTTGGCCGGAAAATCTGGGAGTTTATCTCTATCTTAAACCAATCTGGATTCTTATTGTTCAGCGCATGCTATTAATGTAGTTCATGCTTTGGACTGTAAGCCCGAATTCCCGCGCCCGTCGTCTCGATGACCACAAGCTATGCTGTACTGGCAAATATTATAATTTTAAGAGATGTATTTCTATTTAAAATGTACATCTTCGAAAATACATAGTTACATTTTTAATAAAAAAAGACCAATGTTGTGTGATGGTGCATTTAAATATTGTATTTAGGTAGTTTAGTATCCATTGTAATAAATTTGTTTTTTTTTTAATTAATAAGTATTAATTGCCTTTTAAGTTATGACAGAACCAAAACTAAGATTTTATTAAGACTTGCTACTGTTGCCTATTTGTATGTTATTTTTTCAATTGCTGTTAAAGATAAAATTGATAGTAAGTTGTATATTGAAATAAAATTCAGACAGTTATCTTACTGATATTTGTTTTTTTTTGTAGATTCAGAGCTTCCGTCGCTACTATCAAGAAGTGAGAGTCTAGCAGCTTCGAATGAACATGGATCTAATCCACCCCCCTCACCGGCCACAGATGCCAAGGACTGTTCTAGTGACACTGATGCACACGGACCGACACCGCCACATAACAGACATCTTCAAGAATATGATGATGATGATGATTACCTCGAAGTTATGTGCAATAATGATGATATGGACATGTTTTAATATTATAGTGATTAGATTATAGTGATTGGGTTTTCAGAGGCTAAAGGTGGGGAAGAAGCTCACCCTTTAAGGACCAAACATAGGTCTGAAGAAAATCGTTTCAATAATCTGTTCCTCAAATTTGTACCCTATAGATTTATTATTCTGATTTGAACTTATAAGTATCAATTATTAAAACTGATCATAATCTCGTAGACTCCGTGTTGTAGACATAAATTCTTTTAAAATTCTCACCTTAGCCTCTGTACCTTATGGTAACAGACTGAAACCATTCGGTGGTCAATATAAGTGGGTTCATTATTATAATTAAATTTGTACCCGTAATAGAAATAGGAAGTGAATAAATTGATGAATAAAAACATGATATATGCAAAGTTCACATAAAAGATAAACAAATTGGTATCACTTATCATGTGAGCGTACTATAAAAATGGCCTTAATTATAGTTCTTAATAGAAGTGCACTGACATTGAAATAGTCAAGTTGATTGTTACAATTTTAAAAGTAGTATTAATGTCATGAGAATTTTATTGGGAAGTGGGTATCCTGTTGAACTATCTGATAGGTTTGGCTTTGAAGTTAATAACTTTTATAAAATGGTATATTCGTGTTGTGTTGCATCTGTAGTGCGGGATACTCGTGATCATGAACATTAGTAACTTCGAAATAATGTCATTTTTATAATGCATAATAATATTCTATATAAAAACCAAAGCTGCAATGATTTTTCTTCCTATTTCTATGCTATCGTTGGTTTAGAGTCAAATAACAGATCTGCCGAGAATTATCGAAGTTAACATCAGTGCATGATGTCACAAGGGTGACCATTTTTAATTCCTGTGTTTTGCAATATATTTATAAAAGAAATTATTTTTTTATTACAATTGGTATCATTACTTTAATACTTAAATATAAACCATGTTATTACAGGTTTTATATTAATATTTGTGAATTGTGTTTTTTAATCTGGACTTACTCTTCTAGTAAAACTTTCATATTTTATATAGCCAATTGAATATTAAAACAATTTTAACTTTATGAAGAGGTACTCTAATTTTGTGGCGTATTGTAAAGTGAGTACATGAATCTTTTGTGTTTAGGTAGATCAATCCTGTCAACTTTGAATCACCTGTAGATATCGCCGAGATCAAAATTACACAATCTTCTCGTACTGACGTAATTTTGACGTTATAACGATATTGACTGAGTGCTTTTTAGTTTACAGAATTAACTTTCAGTTGGCATATTGGGGGCACGGATATGTATTCTGACATGACATCATCACAAACATGAATTGGTGAAATGGTGAAGAATCGTATGTGTATGAATTTAATTTATTTAAATTTCAAAATATGCCATTTTTGTTTATTGTATCAATTTGAAATATTTTACATAAATATTAGTAATTATTGCACCCTTTAGACATCATAACGTTTCAAATGTTTTTAGTTTAACTGCATCTATAAAGTAGTATGCAACTTTTTGAGTCCATTTTTTATTTTAAAAGTCAATATGAATCTTGACATATCGATAGAGTGTACTAAAACAAACAGAAAACCTATCTTGTAAAATTTTGGAATCACTACCAAAATTTAGTAATTCATGACTTTGAATATTTAATTCGTATATAAGTAGGCATATTAGAGCCATATTGTTTCATTTGCTAAAATCTGAAATAATGTATTCCTACGAAAATTAAAGGATATTGTTAAATTTCGCCTATGAACCAATAAACATTTAACGTGTAGGATTCCTCGTTTATGTTATGCTATATTCTAATATGAACCTTTAGAATTATTATGTATTAAACAGATGTATTGGATACTCTTTTTCACTGTGTAAGCGCGCGGCATTTATAACGTTTGAAAGATAACTAATCCAATCAGCTTTTTTAATAAAGAAATTATACCTAGACATCGAGATATATGTATAGTCTCCTTGTTATATAAAAGAATCAATCCAACATACATTTTGTTGTGACATCGTTGGTTTTGTTATTCCTTAACAGATGGCACTTATTAAGAAACTTTTTTGATTGCCTAAAAATGTAAACAAAGTTTTACTCATTAGTAACATATTCAAAATGACAGTAACAAATAGACTTCAAAAAGATGGCATTGTAAGTAATTGCAATCAATCCTATTTTTATACTAAGAAATTTATTAATTATATTTCCAGTTTATTGATTAACTGTCATCTATTGGGCAACAACACTACTGTCCTTTTTACAGCATAGTAGGATTTTCATCCTCTAGCAAGTGATGCTGGATTGTTATTCAATTTTGAAAATAATAATCTACTATTTTATTTTAGAGAACTAGAATTCTTAGAATATTGAAAATAACAGAAATATTGTGAATTCAACAGATACTTAAAGTGATATAAATTTTGAGAAATTTTATTGTGCAATATCTGAATAACATAAAACACAAATGACTACCACGAAGTCAAGTGCAATAGCTCCAGTTGTACTAAGTAGGCGGACTAAAAAACATCTTGAATGCTGCATCTATATTAAGCATCTTGATGCAATCATAACTTTAGTAAAACAAGGCAATAAGTTTCAATGGTATAAAACAAGTATAATAAAAAAAGTTAATAATTTGCAAGCCTTAGGTTAGAATTTATTGCATCTGGTGTTTTTTTAATATCAAAACTTTTAGAATAAGAAATAGGATGGATGGGGTGAGGGCCATTAAAACTTAGTCACTGGAGGTAACGCAACAGCGGAAGCTGCTATCTTTATTTTGTAAAAGTGTTGTATCACCCCAGTTGAGCTGACCCATTGGCGTACGGTGTTAGTGTTTCAACATACAGCTGTTTAATTTCTATGAAAGATTGCGAGTCACCGACACTTACGCAGAAGTGTACGTGTTTTTAATTTAAGTTAGATAGTGTGATTATATTTTTTCATTTAAATAAAATAATTATTTTAAAACAATAAGGAGTTTCACGGTATTTTCTAAGTGTGAGGTAGCCAGAGACTGAACTCATGATGACAGATTGCAAGTCCATTTATGCTTGCAGACTTCACACGGAACAGCAGTTACTATTTTTTTTTTGTACCTAAAAGTTTTAATTTTCTTACGATATCTTCTTTCACATTAGCGCGAGCGGCATTGTTGAACAATCAAAAGGACTTAAGTTTTTAAAAAGTTAATTGGTACACAATCTTTATGGATTTAAGATAGTTTACAGAATATTTAGTTCTAAATTAGGTAGAAAATACAAAATTATTAAATAATCGGCTTGACATATTATAGATGTCATAAAATGTTAATATTACTAAGCTTTTATATGTTCCTGAATTCAAGGCTGTTGCACAATTCATTATTTTTTTATCCATATGTTTTACTTGTGTAATTTTGTGAAAATGAGGCTTTATCATTCATTTTGGACTAATTAAATAAAAATTGAAAGAATCTTAGAGCTAGAATGAATGGCAGTGATTCTAACCTAAAACCATAAAGTTTTCTTATAATAAAGTGTTCCCTGAATTGTCCATTATTCTAATCGAGTTTAAGGTAATTATTTGAAACACAAAAAAAACATGTGATTATTGGTTCTTAAGCGAATATTTTCTTGTAAGTCTGTTCAGAAGCAATTATTTCATTTACAATTTTTATGAATAAACAGTCTTCTTGGATTAGTTAATAACCACTAATAGAATCCAGTTTCCTAATATTTATACAAAAAGCTGCATACCCCTTTAAAGTTTGATTATTGCCCTTGTGAATAGAAAATTTCTTTTTAGTTTTAATAATTTCAGTCATGATACTTAGAGCACAGTATATAATCAACATTTGATATTCTTGAAAATAATTATATAGAAAAATAATTTTGACTTTTGACCCATTGCCTACAGAATTAAAAAATATATATATTTTGTGTGTGGCGAACACAATAAAATTTATTCAGTTAAAGACTCGAATCAAACTTATATGAATTACTAAACAATATTAAAAGTATATTTGGACTGTAATAATACTAAATAGGTACTTTCTATAATAAAACATTTGAAATACGAATATTTTTAATTTATTACAAGACCATAATTTTATATCAAAACAAAAGCTGCCTTAATGTTAATTCATTTTATGGAGACAATTGAGACAAAAGTAACACGGGTTCTTTTGTCAAATATACGGGAAAAGTACAGCTGAAGCTATCTGAATAGATGTGCAGCGGCGGCCTTAGGGAGTGGGGGATGTGCAGATGCCGGGGCCTCGCACAACTCTTGTAGAAAATCTGGTCAGTTCACAGTAAAGTATACATATTCACCGATGCGAATAAGTTTGAATCTTAGTAGTTCGTCACATTCGTATAAAAATTAGCTGACGAAATCAAAATTTTGTGACGGGAACCGAGGTTTGCTTAGTCTTTCCAGTTTGCCGTGGGAATTTAATAACCTGCCATAGGTAACATTATTCATGTTTATTTCTAATAATGAATGTTTTAGATACAATATACAACACAACATAATTGCAAAATTTCCTATGTATTTTATTTGTGTGGAGCCATATTTTGTTGAAAGTTAATAATATAGCAGCAACCCTCAAAATCCTACGAAGGTGCACTAAATAAAGAAACAGTTAAGAATTTTTTTAATTTCCATTTTCTAGAAGACATTATATAAATAAATTTGGAAAACAAAACTATCAAAGTACAAATTTGTATCAAAATCGTTAGGTTCATTTCCGAGACACTTGAATGAATACTTAATATATATCTATCTATCATTACATGCGTCAGCTGTCGCATACCATACCCTGTACACGTCGGCTGTATACGAGTATACATATCCACGAGTTCATACTAAAAATTGTGTAAGGTCAGCTTAGGGGAGAGCCTTTGGCTGAACGCCCTCTACCAGTCAGCGGTTCTAGATATGTGTCTGTGTGACGTTACGGATTTGAACTACCATTAATTTAATTTGAAATGTTCAAAGCATTATAATGAATAAAAAGAAACCTCACCGGTGAGTAGTAATCGAACGCCGAACTACCGAGTGGCAGTCGGGAGTACTGACCACTATACCACCGAGTATATTAAAATACCTACATCAACAAATTCAAAACAATATTACGACTCAGGACAGGAAAAAACAAAACGCTTTTGACTTAACGTATGTATTAATTTCACTCTTCATAAAATTTCCATATTTAATATGAAAATCGATCTTTAAGGAGTGTCCTTCAATTAAAAAGTTTCACAAACTACGTAATCTCACACGTTTATATGTAAGTCCTACGCAGAAAATGCACGGAGGTCGGAGCTTAGGATGCTGGCGTAATAGTTAATGAGTACAGACCACAGATAATGGTGATGAACAATTACCTACAAAAGACTAAAATTCTTGTCTATGTACTACAATAAAATTCTTATTCCAATGTTATAACTTAGAAAATCTATATCTGAAGCCTAGGATCGCAGCGTTTTATAACATGTTCACAAATATTACACCACAGGATAATTCGGTTATAAATAAATTGTCATTTAACCATTGTGGACAGCTAGCAATGTTTAAAATCAATACTAAAAAAAAATTCAAGACGCAATTGTACTTGTAGGCACTGGTCCTCTTGAGCAGTTTAGAAAAAGTGTATTAAAAAGTTAATAATTTAGATATTTTGTAAGAACCCTAATTAATTGTATGCCCAATGAATCATGGTTCATTGTTGATAGAGGAAAAAATAAATATACAAATAAAAATAAAAGAAAATAATCAATGTAGAGAGCAAATATATATTTTGCAGTAATAATAACACCGACATTTTTTATTATTTTTAAGCTATTGCATAGCTTCTATCGCGGGCCTTGAGCGTGGAGACCGAATCCAGAAATTCCGTAACGAAAATAACCTAACACCCCCCACTCCGACCTGCACAGCGGTGATACTTTTTACTTTTGCCATCTATCGATGAATAGCAGAACTTTTAATAACTTTTTTGAAATATCACGCTTGTCTCTTTAGTTCAGCAACTCGCCTCTAGGTGGCATTGGTTGTATCGGCGTTACTGCGCATGCGTAATCCCCTCTTCGCCCCGCAATCTGGTGACTCATGCCTGCTTAGTTTCGGCGTTAGGGCACCTCCTCAAAAAAAATACTGCATAAATAAATAAATAATTATAATTGCATAAGTTGATAAAAAATACTATGCAATAGCTTTACCGCGGCAGTCCCCGAGTGCCACACGTATTTGTTTTAATATAAGGAATTCCGTAGTTATTTTCATAGCAAGAAACATGTGATTTAAATTGGTTTAATTATGTGAAATTGTATATTGCTTGCTATGTAGACTATTTAAATTTAGGTGCTATTAACTATCTGGGTTCATTTAGCACTAGGGTTTTCCCATAGGCACATACCTGTGGTAACAATAATTACAAATATATGTATATATAATCAATTGCTGTTCGTTTAGTCCCGCTAAAACTCAAAAATAGCTTGACCGATTTGACTTGATTCTTTCGTTATGTTCGTAATTGTCAGGGTAGTTTGTACGAACAAAAATAAACCTCTATCCGCTTGTTTATCGAAGATATCTTTGGAACAGTTGAACCGATCCCGATCCGGCTTAAACACGAAAATAGAGGAATTGACGGGACTATATTTAGAGTACTTTTATCCCGGCTACATTTAGGATTCCCGTCTGTTAAATGAAAAAACTCTTAAAAATGGGATCATTTATCGGAATTGAATCAAAATTGGAAGGGATCGGTACCATGATGATGGGCACAACGCCATCGTCAATATAAAAGATGTAACAATTCATTTTATGTCGATACAGGCAAAGCTGTGAACGAAAGTTATTAATAATAAAAAGTATGAAACGTTTGGTTTTATTTTAGGGTACCTATTACTTACTACCTTACAGTTTAACCGATTATTAAAGCCAATGAAAGGATATAAGATACATTTATAAGGGTTGCGTGAGAATGACTAAGAATCGTAATAGCTTAACCAAATTCAACACAATTTTGTATGAGATAGTTGGAAGCCAATAGTATTACATACATTTTTTTTTTTGGTTCTGTGAAAATCACTAAGAACTCTCATAATTTAACCGTTTTCAATAAAATATAGTATGGAAATAGCTGGAAGCCAATGAAATACATATTTTAGGCTTGCGTAAGAATTACTAAAAACCCTTACGGTTTAACAGATTTTTTCAAAATTTGCACAAGTTTTTCTTATTAACAATCTTTCCAGTGACTTATGGTTGAATGTGTTCTGTAAGATTAATAAGCACCCATATAATTTGTCCGATTTCAATGAAACTTGGTAAATAGAAAGATAGCTTCCGATCGATCCAAAAAAAAGAAGTCGCCTACAATATTTTTATAGTTTCATGGGTAAGTTCAATGAAAATTAATATAGTGTCTATATGTTTATTATATATATACATGTATATCTTTGACGAAATTTGCCAAAAAACAGCATGCATTCTGAAGATAGGCATATATTACATTTTATTTCAGAATATTATATCATATATGTAGATGTTATAAATAAAACCACACTAACGTAATAATCCAAAATGTGAAAGTTTTATTAGTCCATGCGGGCAAAGTCGCGCATTCGTACTACAGGCATTACAAATGCGCGGCTTCGCTCGCATTTGAAATCGGCTTAGTTAAGCGTAGCGAGACTTAAATCGGAATCAAGGACATTACCGGGATCAAATTCGAAAATGAGGCCAAGATCGAGAATAATAATGAGACATTGTATTCCTACGCAAGCAAAAATGCAGACGTACACTATTTAGGCACGCTACCTAACGGAAATGGTAGTACAAGGTCTAACG
This sequence comes from Eumeta japonica, assembly GCA_005406025.1. NCBI lineage: Eukaryota > Metazoa > Arthropoda > Insecta > Lepidoptera > Psychidae > Eumeta > Eumeta japonica. The sequence goes on from BGZK01001063.1 coordinate 122,751, forward strand.
GGTCAGACAGTAGTTTTACAATTTTGGGAATAACACACCTTTTTTTTAGCATAATTTTTCAGAAAAATTATATTAAAACTACAACAAACAACGTAATTACTTAATTCAGAAAGGTTACATATTTTCGGAGTTTTATGATTTTCGAATCTTTTTCACAATATAATTTTGAAAATATTTACTTAATAAATAATAAAGTTATAATATCACAGTATGGAATGTGTAATAAAACTATACATAGGACAGGAATAAAAATACATTTTATTACGGCCAAATTATTTTTGTACAATTGGTTATTTCCTAAAAATATAAGGTTGTGGAAAAAGTTTTTTCTTATTTCATAAGCAAATTCAAGATAGTTTTTCATCATAGTTTATTTCAGTTTAATTACAATATTCGTATGCTATTTTGTTCAACAACTTGTTGCCGTTTTGTAGATAGTGACATATCCCATTACTGTAGAAATTTTGAGACTTCTGATCGAAAAACTGTGATAAGTAGTTTTGACAATTCTCACTTTATGTTAATCTAATACTACCTAAAGGATTCTGAGACCGAAACAGGTGAAAATCTGAGGGTGCAAAGTCAGGGCTATATGGTGGGTGCATTAACACTTCCCAAACTATCTCAATATTTGCTGAGCGGTTGAAGATGTGGGCGATGGTCTGGCGTCATCACGGTGAAAATCCACACCCTATACTTCTTGCATGAGTCTCGTCAGTTGTTGGCAGTAGAGATTTAAATTGATGGTTTTGCATGGCAGTAAAAGCTCATAATGAATAATGCCCTTTCAGTCCCACATAGCATAAACTTATTGCGAGTTAATCTGGGTTTAGTTATAGTCTGTGGAGCTTACTTACCTTTTGGCCATTTATGTTTCAATAGAGAATCGCAAATGAGTACCTGATTCATTATATTTCTTTCAGTGGGCTCGTGTGGGAGCAAAGTACCAGGTTTTTTATATATCTCTCTTTTTTAAAATGGGTTTAAACTGTTTTGTGGTCAATTTCCAGCTCTTCAGTTGGTCAGCTGAACTTGCTCTACTTTTTTCAAAATGGCATCGATCAACTTTAACTATAACAGGTCGACCAGAACGAGGTTTCACCTTTGACATCAAAATTACTGGAGTGAAAATGCTTGTACAAGTTTTGTTCTATTCTTAGCAACACTACATCAGGTCCATAAAGGTCACAATTTTTTTGCAGTTATTTTGTATTTTTCCTTTTTTTTTTGTAAAACTCAAAATGTATGGAATTTCTACATTAGATTCACTCATTTTAGTGGACAGATAAACAATAGAAAAATGGCAGGACACCATTTTGACTTTTTGTGTTTCTTTTATTAAAATGTCATCTATTTAATGATATCAAAACTAGTCAAATACAAATAACACAATCAAAGAGATTTTACTGCAACTTTTTACTTATAAAATATGGAAAAACTTTTTCCTCAACCTAATACATAAATCCGTTGTAACTATTGCATACTTACTACAAATTTACAACAACTCGAATTTTTAAAAGAAATTTGGTGAATCTTCTTAATACTTGGAGTAAGCTATTAAACAAATATCTATCAAATAAAAGTAGATTTTCCTATAATTGTATTAAAATCGATAATTTGATATACAATTAATAAGAAAAGATTAACCCTTTTAGCAAGTTACAGATCTATGATTTTTGTAATTGTGACAAAGATTTGGATAACACATTGATTACTTTTGTTTCTAGTTAACCACTTCTACAGTATATTACGTTTGACTAGCTTCAATTATGGTTATACTTATTAATAACTTGATGAACTATTTTATATAATTTTCAAAGTATATAATATTAGAATAATAACATACAAGTATACATTATAGAATTCCTTATGCACAATAATAACTAACATTTATTTATTGCATATTTTCTTTCTTGAAAAATATGTCATAAAATACACACTTTCGAATCTTCCCTCTACTATGTAGCAACAGACTGCCAAACATACTATCTTAATACATAGCACTTGTATCAAATCACGACAACTTGCATGTGTAGCAACCACATAAATATTTATTACAGTGGAATCTCAATAACTCGAACCTCGTAAGTGGAAATCCTCAGTAAGTGGAAAAAAAATTGCCATTCCCTTCCGATGAACCCCTAAATACGCGATATCTCGAATTATTTAGACTTTGTAACTCAAACAAAATGTTATTTCCCTACAAAGTATTGATAATACATATTTATACTCTATAACTCGAATTTCAAAGAGGAGATTCCGTAAGTCGTAGTTGGTAAAATATAATGCTGTCTTACTTGGAATTCCCTGAAATAATAGCAATAAATTCCAAAATGAATGTTCGGGTTCGGGGCTTCTAATCTATTGTTTTCGTCTTGTACACGTGCAATGAATGAATACATTCATGAAACTATCTAAGTAACACAGTTGTGAACGTTACGTTTGTTCCTTGTCGACACAGTCATATGTATCTCCAAGTTCTTGTTAAGTCGAAAACTCGTTAACTCAAATTTTTTTTGCATTTCCCTTGACATTCGAGTTATTGAGATTCCTGTGTACAAACAAAGTAGTTTATTTAAATGGTACTCTAATGCAAAATACTAAGTTGTACAAGATAGGTGCAAACTTACCTTTGGGGCTTTTCTCTTTATATGTAAAGAATAACATCTTTTCTGGTAAAGTTTGAAGTTACCCAAAAATAGATAATTGTAATCTGGCTATTAGTAATTTTAGATTAATGGATTTTCAATTAAATGACAAACTGACGTTTGTAAATATCTATTCAATTTAAATTTACTGCAAATGAAATTTTGTTTTGTTCATAGGTATGAAACCATAAATATTGATGTTTGGCTTCCACCTTACCCGGTTTTTTTATAATAATAATTTTGAGGGACAAACGAGCTTGTGAGCCAAAAGAATGTAGATGATCATCACTGTCCATGGACACTACCTTAGAGGAGTTATCGGTACGTTGCCAGTCTCTTGGGTAAGAACAGGATATCTGGTGGAGGGGGAAATCGACCACCAGAACTTTCACTCACTGAACGAAACGTAATAACGCAAACTGTTACCTCATGTCTGTATTCTGTGGTATTTCACCAGTACAGCTGGCCCATTTTCATGCTCTGGCCAAGTTGACCACAGCATGGCTCTACTGTATTAGAGGCAATACAGAAATGCATAAATGAACAATGAAAAAATGCTAAAAAAATATAAGTACAAATGTTACATCAAAGGTCGATATGCGAGTATTAAATATAGTAAATGAAGAAAAAAAAACCAGTTCTGCTAGATAACCACATACGGTCTGATCAATTCATTATTTTTATGGAAAGATAAAACTAATTTGTCTAACAATGGAATGTATAATAAAAAAAAATTATCATTACTGGTTTTCACAAATCCTATAAGGACCACCGAGACATAATCAGATTTGTTACTTTTTCAATTGCTGGTGTGCAATAATAAATAAATTTGTCTATAAAATTTTATGAAGGGAATTTGACTAAATAAAAATAATTTTTAATTTGTGATGCTATTTTTTTGGGTAATCATACTCCACCAAAATAATTATTATGTGTTTATTTTTTATCAAGAAAAAGAGTGAAAATCCCAATCTCATACAGTTCAGGATTTCACCAGAGTCCTAATTTAAATAAACCGTTCTATGAATATAAATACATATAAAAGTAAATTATTCATGGCTTTATTAACACATAATCTACAAAAATCATTTAAGTTTTAATACGAGAAACAAAATTTGTAATGAAATAATATATAGTTTTTAAAGTATAAGAACAAAACTGGTCCATTTCCAAAATGCCACATTTAATCATGACCACTGTCGCCACCTTGCCTTTTGTTCTTCATTAGACAAATTTCCTCAGACATTTTTCTGTAGGTATGCATTTTATTTAGAATCCTTAACATAAAAGATGCCAAAAATAATTGTAGATAAATAGATTGCCTCTCACTTTTTATTTAACTTATGGGAGTCCAGCATCTAGAAAAAATAAACAAATAAAATATGTTATACTCTCTTATAATAATTATTGAGGTCTAGAAATTCCATTTTGCCAGCATAGCTACAAAACTTTTACAATAACATTTTATTTTTATCATTCTGAAGACTTAAGAACATTCATTATATTACATTATATGTCAACTATAATGTACTATGTATTTTGTTTCACTGATGTAGATCTTGGCATAGATAATGCACATAATAGCTGTTAATTTTATATACTGGAAGAAAGATGTACAGATATATGTTCAAATACACATCAAGGTATATTATAATGAAAAAGTCTTAGGTAAATTTGGAGATGAAAGAGTGAATGAGAATGGTGATCGGCTGTTATCCTACTGTGCCAAGAGTTTGACTCATGTGCGATAAATACTATGTTGAACCACACAAGGATACACTCATGTACATAGAGGAGAGAAGACAAAAGAATAATAGACTTTAAATTGTGGATAATTGGTTGAGAAGCAAAGTTGTGGATATGACAGTGATAACTTTGGCACAAAGCACTTTTCTGTCGAATTAAAGCTTAATGCCAGCATTGACAATGTCATGTGAAAATGATCGATAGGGAACTAGAATGAATAAAAGTTGGTCAGTTTCAGGATCTGAATGTAAAAATCGAGTAGGTACATAAAACGATTGAAAGATAGCCTAGGTGAAATCAAACAGTATTAACATTTAGAACTCGACAAATTGTGAAAGGTAACAAAATCTGTTTTAGTAGACAAAGTAAAACAGGTATGTGGCAAATAAGAGAATAAATATTGGTAATAAAGATAATGAATGATGGAATTTCAAAGTAAATAAAATAGTAGGAGAAAAGAAAAAAAAAGCATGACTGGATTTACTGTTTGTAAAGGCCAACAACAAAGTGCAAAGGATGCTTAATAGCTCTTTTAGCTTATCTTTCCAAAAAGATAAGCTAAAAGAGACATGAAATATATAAAAAAATGTAACAATTAAAACTAAATAATTGTGTAATAAAGAAATAAAAGAACACCATGACATGAGATTGTTGGATAATTTCCTGGCAAAATTCTTTACGTTCTTGTGTCAATGGAATTAATCCAAACATTGATGGATTAGTTTTCCAAATTCAAGCTCAAGTTTCTCATTGATTTCGGTATTGCTATTTAACTTTCGTAGTTTGTAGTAATTCCAAATTTCATGATTTAATTATAATTTTGTAAGTATTTATTTCATTTCATTTTCATGTTTAAGTATATCAATATGTAGTTGTATTATTTCATGTCTGAAATTTATTGCTAAGAATTATAAACACTACTTTAAAATACACTACTTTTTAACGCGGCCCGCGAACATATTTGCACACTAAAGTTTGGCCCACAACATGTCAAAAGGTTGCCCGTACCTGCTATACAGGGCTGGGTACAGTATGTTTCTACAATCTCTTAAATCAATATACCAAAAGTATTAGGTTGTACTTTTACAAAGAGGTACATATAATACTAACCAATTGTGGTAAACATTTTTCAATATGTTCAATGTCAACTTTTTCACTGTTATCACGCAAAGCATGATTGCAAGCTCTCAAGCATGTTTCCGTCACGAGACATTTAGCTATTTCTACAACTAAAGGTAAAGCATCATTCCCTAATTTTGTTTTGTTATCCTGAAATGAACCTTGGAGTATATCCTTCAAAATTTCCTGAAATCAAATTTATAATAGTGAATTAAATGTAAGATTAATGCAACTATAGATATAAGTGATATATAAACTAACTGGTTTAAGAGCATTTTTCACATTAGGTGATATATAAGCCGGGTTAACGTTTTCTTCGCCGTTCTCTCCAATGTTTCGCGCCATCACAGATGGATGTTGGGTAAATTTTTTTCGTCCAAATCACTCGATATTAAGTTAATAATATGAATCAAATTAGATTATAAATTTAACCGGATTTGAAGACATCCACAACCGCAGGACAATAAAAATACTAACCCTAGCCACTACTTATTTGTAAATTCACAGTACTTAGCATATTTAGTGACATTCATACTTCTCTATGCTTACAGATCCACATCATAGACAAATAAGAACACAGAACAATAATAATGACTATTTTAAACTTGAAAATATTTAGTAAAATTCAATCCACAGAGTACTAGCAACAATCCATAAAATAACCGTGTATGGAGGCAGTGTGTATAGAGCCGAGAATTACAACCGTACGCCATATAGTAGCTCTACTGGCTAGCTAGCACTGATCGGTGCGTACTGTTAATTGCACAACTAATAGCACCGATCAGTGCTAATGTGCTAGGACTTCATTATATAGTTAAATTCCATCTCCTACCAATTACTACGGCGTCTATGGAAATACAGAATAACTCGTTTGTATACGAGACTAAAAAAGGCAGTGAAAAAAAAATAAAACAAGTAATTCATCGATTTTTGTAGCTTGTTACAATAAGATTTTCGAACAAAAAAAAAAGTGTGTGTGTGTATTAGTATACACACGTAAGAAGTGAAACTTCTTTATGACATCATTTTTCGAAAAATGATTTACTATTTACAACTTAACAGAAATTGTTTGAATAAAGCTAAATTAGATAAAGTTTATGCAAAAGGCTTTTATTATCATAGACATGGATACAAAAATAATACAATTATTTCACCTTTCTGCTGCTAAGATTATAGCATTTCATTCATTATAATAGAATTATTACTATTATTGTTATCGTTATTATATATTTTTGTAATTAATGGCTTAACTCACTGATATTTACCATCAAAAACTAAGGTTAACCTGAAATAACCTTAAAAAAAATAAATACCGTAATCACACCCACGTGTTGAATGTATTAGAAAAAAGGTTTAATTACTTACTTCTGTTAGAAATCCACTGGAATTAGAATAAATATCTTTTATTCTTTTTGCCAATAACTTTATAAATTTTTTTTCGCTAATCACTTAATTGAAATATTATTTATCACGTCACTACTGAGTTTCAGAAATAGAAATGTGCAGTTTCATGTAGGAGACTTGGTAATGGTATATGTACCTAGAAGGGTGATAGGTAAAACTTTTCAATCAATGCGATGTTATAAAGGGCCATATAGAATTGTAGGAAAATAATCGAACGCTACATATAAAATCGAGTCACTCAATGAAAGAATGTGAGATATAGTTCATGTATGTCGGTTGAAAAGGTTTCAACTTAGATAATAGGAAAATGTAATATATACAAACTGTAAATAGATCTAGGGTGTTGACAGAAAGTATATGTGACAGGTGGCCTTAGTAACAATTATGTTTATGCCACGATGACATTAATAACATTGAATAAATATGGCGCGTATCGGAAAAATGTTACCCAGAAATAAAGATGGCGCGTAACAGAAAAACGTTACATTGCTATAAAATTTCCCCCATACGCCGATAAAGAAGTTTCACTTCAAAAAGGATAGAGGGCTTAATTAAAGCTCGTATTATAGAAGCATAGAAGGAGATACACAGATGTGTTTTTCTCCAAATAAGATTTACTTACGTTAGTACCATCTAATACACTATATAGGTTAATATTCAAAGAGAAGTGTTAGTGCTATAGATGTTTGAATTCATTTTTCGGCGCAGTATTTTTTTTATTATTTCTCATTGACTGTCGCATTTGTTGACAAAGTATTGTTGTAGTTTTCATTAATTTTTGTTGAAGTTCTGTTTTGTTTACTTTTATTTTTTTTAATATTTGTACTGAAGATTTATGTAGTTGGAAACATTGTTACCGTCAAATTTGAAGCAGTCTTTTCCGTCCACTAAGCAAATTATTGTCATCTGTTTTTAAAAAACAATGTTTTTTAAAAACACAGCAGCCGAGATGACTTGTGACGAGTTTTAGACAGCAAGTTTGTGTCGCTTTCTTGTGACCAATATTTTAAACACGGTATATTACGATTTATCAATAAAGGAAATTGTTTACAAGCTGTTAATCGTTAAATAATTTAAAAACTGCATAATATAAGTAGTCATTGTAAACAATTATCAGTAGTCAATATATGTGAAAAAGGTTTTGGTATTGTAATATATAATTAAGTATACACATTATTAATAATTACCTAAAATAATTTACTATGTAAGCAACATTATTAAATTAGTACGTATTGAACAAGATTTACAATTGATAAACATTATATAAAAAAACAAATTATAATATTACGCCCAGACTATATGCCAATAGAATCTTTTAATAAATACTCACAAATTTATTTTTTAATCTGGTAAACATACTATAGAAAAGTATCCTATTTGGTTTTAATGTTTTATCATGAATATATTGTGGCTATCTAATAAAGTAGTTCTAATTTTCAAATGTAAAAATCGATGTTGATAAGAGATCATTGCATATAATCCCATCACGCTAATTACGGACGAATGGTTGGACTGCCATAAAAACTCCAAATTAATGCGAATAGCATTTAGCCAAAACATCTACCCTAAGACTAACTTATACTCAACCATGGACCCTTCGCCGTGATCTGTTACAGGCCTCTACTTATAGCAGTGTCGGATTTATCACAACAGTTACTTCAACTTGTTCCGCTCCTTTTTTCTTTCTTCTCATCTTAATCACATTAATAGACACAAATAAAAGAAAATGTAACAGATAAACTTTCGAAAAATTAAGTTTTATCACTGTTCATGGTAATTACTAACTACAATCAATATATATGTGTATGCCATTTTGTTCAACAAATTAATGCCATTTTGAAGGTAGTGATATTGCTGTAGAAATTTTGGGACTACTGATCAAAAAACTTCCACAAATAGTTTTAGCGGTCCTGTCTTAATGTTAACCTAACACATCATAAAGAATTCTGAAGAGACCGAAACAGGTAAAAATCTGAGGGACCAAGGTCAGTACTATAGTGAATGTATTAACAATTCCCAATCAGTCTCAATATTTACTGTGTGGCTAAAAATGTATATGGTCTCTCATAGATCCGAATTGATTTTCTAAGGAATAATGCCTTTCTAATTCTACTATACACATAGCATCGGCTTATTGCGATTTGATCTAGGTTTCACTATAATCTGTGAAGCTCACTTGCCTTTTGGCCATGATTGTTTTTGAACGTTTCTTATCATAAACAATTCATTTTTCATCACCAGTGATCAATCTTTAAAAATGGTTCAGTTTCATTTCCGTTTCAATGGAGAATCGCAAATAATTAGATTCATTAAATTTCTTTCAATGAGTTCATACGGGACCCCAGGTATAGATCTCTTTGTATGTCCAGCTTTTTTCATATAGGTCAAAACAGTTTTGTGGTCAATCCTTAGCTCTTCAACAATGTCGTAAGAACTAATACGTGGATCTTGCTCAATTTTTTTAAATTGGCAACGACTTTATTCGTAATAAGTCGGCCAGAGCAAGGTTTATCTTTGACATCAAAATTACTGGACTGAAAATGCTTGAGCCAGTTTCGTGCTACTCTTATCGATGCTGCATTAAGCCCATAAACGTTACAAATTTTTTTCGCGGCTTGTATCGCATTTTTTTGTAATAAGATTCAAAATGTATCCAATTTCTACATTAGATTTACTCATTTTGGTGTACAGAAAAACAATAAAAAAATGGCGGAACAGCGTTTTTGCTTTTCATTTTTTAAAATGTCATCTTTTTAATGGTATCGAAATTAGCCAGATGCAAAAAAATTTTTCCTCGAACTAATATATATCACATACTTTCACCATTTTACCTTTGCGAAACGCAAAATATATCTATATGTGTAGACATAACAATATACTAAGCATATATTTTACCAACCTTTTCTTGTTACTACTTACACAAATGAGTGCACATGCCATAGTAATATCACAAGAAACACCAGACAAGTGCAAACAAATTTGCACCTTGAAGGTTCCGTATAGATGTTCCATATATTAAGAAACTCGACATTTTTACCTGTTTTCGATAGAGATACTGGCGCGATATTGACGCCAGGAACTTCAAAACTCACAAATGTTTAAAAACGGAAAATTGTAAAATGATCTCTCATACCTCCAGCTACACAATGGTCCATACTACAATGACAAACAGGTTTAAATAGTTAATAAAATATATATACGAATTAACGATTTTGAGATTTTGTGGGTTCCACACCCAAATGTCAGTGGGACTCTATTACTAAGGCTCCACTGTCTGACATATGATTGTATCTTTGAACCATCATAGTTAGATTCTTGAATTAATGTTTATTGCTATGGCTGCTATGACAAATAATAAAAAGAATAAAGTTAAAAATTGAAAGGTGTCTGGACAAGAAAGCTGTTTTTTGCTTGATCTTACCAGAGTAGAAATAGGATACCTAATGGAGGAGGAAGTGGGCTAATAGAGAGGGTGATAGGAGATGGATGGGGAAGTGAAGTTATTGAGGAGGAAGTAGACCACCAAAAATTTCACTCACTGGATGACACACAACAGCAAAGCTATTACTTCACATCTGTATTCTGTCAGAATGTGGTATTTCATGGGTCAAGCCAGCCTATTTTTGTGTTGTAGCCAAGTAAATAACAGTATGGCTCTACCACAATAGTATTGACGCTTGCGTGCAACATGCATTAACATGAAGCATACAACCCACTGCTGACCCTCGAATCTGCCTCTCCACTACGAATCTCCATCCAAAGAATTGAATATTGATTCGAGAGGATTGGCAGATATCGAACACCTAAACAGTCTTAATTTTAATTTTTATAATTATCTTAATCCGCTAAATCGAGGGTCAGCGGTGGGTTGCATGCTGCATATTAATACATTTTGCAGGCAAGTGTCTATTATGGATTTCCACAAATTAACACCTCACACAATACAACACAATAATATTGTTAATATTTATGTGAATAATGACCAATTATTATATAAATATTTAAAAATGAATGTCCAACTCATGACTTAGGATGCAGTTTTATTCAATACGTCCAATAAATACAACACACGGTCTCTTATATCAAACGCAGATTTATGTTCTAAGCTATTTGCTAGCATTACAAACACATTTTTCTCCTCTAAGATCTCTAATATTGTTTTGTCTTTCATCTCAGTTGGAGTCAAAGTGTCCTTTAATATTTCCAAAACAACTTTATCTTCATCTCGAGTCCAATCAGCAATTTCATATTTCATGGACTCGCTATCTGAAGCATATGACATTGACTCTTCAGAATCCCTTCGGCTGGGTATACTTTCTGTTTTTGTTACACCCAATAGCTCCTTGTCGCCATATTCTAAATTTTTACTGTCTTCCATTTGCTCCACACTTTCCAAATCATTGTCATTGTCTTCTGGTGCATCTGAGGATTCGTTTTCATTTTCAACCTGTAAGGAAATAAACATTCTCGTAAATAATAAATACTTAAATATTGTAGAAAATTAAAATTTCATAATTTACCTTTGCAACTCTTAATGGCAAATCTTCATCAGAGCTTTCAGAGAGGAAATCGTCCTGATTTTCACTACATGGCTTCGGCGATAAGTGATTACAACTATTTCTGTTAAAATAAAACATATACAATTTTAATTAATACATTATAATTGTAATTATAAAAAGTAAATATATAAACTTTATAGTATATATATTTATTTTTTAAGGTGTTATATATGCTTTTGTCATAAAGAAAAGCGTCAGGGCCATCCATAACCTACATGAAGCTGTGAGGTTGAAATTACAAGAGAGATGGAGATCAAGATTAATGTGCAGACATTAATTAATATTATGGTACACAGACTACAAGGGTAAAAAAGAATAAACATAAGTATTATATGGTTTATGAACAATTTTCTTATGATGGTTGATTTTGGCATATATTTTAGGAAGCTTTTGTAATAAAAACCAGTACATGGATAAAGGGTCCATCGGTGAACTGTAACATCATATAAATTAAAGTACACCAATTATGTATTGGTGCCCATTTCTTTTTGTATGAAGAAATAAACATGCACTTGGCACAGTAAAATACGATAAAAAGTGTACAAATGATGGAAATCACTTATTCAGATGTTTTCATTTGAGTAAGTAACATCACATAATCATGATTTGTCAATGTTGGATTGAAATAGACTCGTAAAATTAATATACAAACAATATTACGAGCCAATTTAATTAGTGAATCACTAGTTTTATTTCTAATCACTATATATGAAAATAACAATAAAATTACTTTTTAGAAATGGCTTCATCATTCTCAATTCCATCATTTGTGTTCTCATTATTGGGTTCTATTTGTGGTGCTTGTTGCTCTTTTTCAGTTGATTGTTCTTCATTTGTTGTCTTATCTATTATTTTTTCATTATTATTGCTGTAAATTAAGAAATAAGTTAATAATAAGAAAAAATAGTAAACACTACATTACTCAGTCATAAAATTTATTTTTTTATTATGAAAAAACTATTATTTTGAAAGGGAGAATTCTTAATTAAAGAACATCATTCATCTTTGGTTTAGACAATTATTCAACTTTTAATTTGTTGTAAGAAATTATCAATGAAACTAACTTAGATAATTAGAGTTACTTCATTTTTATGCAATTTTAAGATTTAGGTGAAATGTTAGCTTCATTTATGTATAACATTCTTTAAAAGAGCAATATGTTATTTTAAAATAAGCAAGGAGATGCATTTTTTTGTTAAGTTTTTAAATGTTATTACAAAGATTAATCATTAATTGAATAGTAATGACCACTACTGTTAACTCTATTGAGAAACTCATTGCCAAGGAATTTTAATTAAACAAAGAGGATATTAAGAAAAAGAGAAAAACCTGACTGCATAAAAGTACTTAGTACTGAAGAGAAGAACAATCTATAAAAATTTGTTCTCAGAAATAAGAATGAACCATGTAATGTTTTTTCAATATTTACTAAATTAAACATTAAAATGTCTTTATACACAATTTTTCTATGTGTTTTTGTCACTGAACTCCTAAACAGCTGGACCTATTACAATATTTTTTTTGTATGTAAATCTAATTTGATCTGGTAGATGGTGCTGTGATAGGGTTCTAGAAGTCTTTTTTTTATTTTTTTGGCAGTTTTTTTTTCCTATATCAGAACATATAACCCCAAAATTTCACTACCCCGCTAATATTTTTTAAAACAAAAAATTGACCATTAAAAACTTCTGAGTTGTTCACGAATAATTGACCGTCTGAAAAAAATTATTAGTTATATTTATGTACCATAGGTGTTGCTGATATTGAATACTGTGTTATTTGATTTATACATGAATAAATGCGCAAGTCACTACGACGTAGCTTGACATGTTTTAACATTTCAATTTTTGTTCAGTGTATTTAGGTACATATGAAATAGAATATATCCCAACGACTATGAAAAACTGCACTCTTTTTTAAGGTATGCAGTAAATCACACAATAGTGAAACTACAAGATTAAAATGTTAAATGTCATTTAATACATAGTTTATTGAAAAATATTTGCTGAACCCGCTACTACAAGACAAGCCGGGTAGGACAGGACTATGTTTGTCAGGTCTGCTAGTATATATATATATATATATATATATATATATATATATTAAAATTAGAAAGAGGAGATTTTATTGTTTGCATTGAATATGCTCCGAAACTAATCGACCGATTTGAAAAATTCTTTCACCGTTGTGAAGCTACACTATCCCCGGGTGTCACAGGCTATATTATATTTTCAAATAAATCAGGTATCTTTACTAAAAGTGCAATAATCTAACTCAAGGTAACCAAAAATGACCTAAAATATTTCTTATATCACGTGCGCTGCGAAAAATATTGATGATAGAACAAAACAATGTACTACGACAGTACGACTTTGCAGAAAACAAATTATGTGCAAAAAATGTCGCAACAGCATATGTCTACTATTGGAGTTATGTCACTATAAATGATTTTTTATTTTAAAAATTAAATTGACATGCCGCTTCTAGAAAAGGCTCTTTATTTGTACCTCGGTATTAATCCTTATCAAAATAAATGACTACATGTTCAAGTCTGCTTCAATACCTTTAGATGACTTTTTTAATTATTAAATTCGGACATTCCATTTGAAAGATATCACAAGTATTAGAAAAATCGAGCGAACGCCGATCACCGCTCACCCCGTTCGGCTAGCTAGGCACGTAGGTGCTTCATTGAGGAGCGGGAGGGGAATCAATGTCAATAAATAAAGTGCGGCGCGGCGCACTCGTGCGGTCTTGTGCAGAATCGAATAATTTTAGCTTGAAAATATTATAAATTCGCTAAGTAGCTTATTATACCCAACAAAAAAAGTTATTATTAAACCAAAACGAAGGTTCTTTTCAGAACTAAACCCATTTTTCAACAGTTTTTTTAGTAAGTACTACCTAATAACAAATAAATACTGTACATTTTACTATTGAAGAACTTAACGTATTAGTATTAGTTCTTATAATCTTAGTTACATTTTTTATATAGGTAATTTCTGTTTAACAGTTAAGCAAATAAACTAGTACAAAGACAATGAAAATAGTTTTTATCATTTTAAAATGCCCAAAAGATCAAGGTCTGAACTTCCTAGAAATAGTTCCCAGACGAGAGCATCAAAAATACGTCGTAATAGAGAATCTTCATCAGAGAGTGAAAATCGTCTTGTAGGTCCAAAAGAATACGCGTCACAATCGCGTGCCAGAGTCAGTATCGAGCGTTCACAGTGGCTTGCTGAACAAAACTTGAGAATCTCTCAAGTATGCGCGCGAGAATCGAGTACGGAGCGTTTGCAGCGGACTTGAAGAGCAAAATGTTAAAAATATACACGCTCGCACTAGGGAGTCGAACTCTGAGCGTTCCCAACGCCTTCAAGAACAGAGAGAAAGACAACAGACGTCAACGACTAGAGTTCGTAATCGAATTTTAGCTCACAATAACAGATCGGCTTTCGGATACGATCTACAGATTGATTATGCTCAAGCGGTCTTTCGAACGACATGATATAATTTCAAGAGTATTTCATTTAAAGATGAAGAAATTCACAAAATTATTCATCAAAGGCGAAACATTCAGCAAAGTGAAATGTTACATGGCAAGTGTGAAGTGGCAGAAGCAAGGTTTATTGCACTGTAGGGCCGGATCTACCATATGGCTTTTTTGGGCTTCAGCCCAGGGCCCCGTGGATTTAAGGGGCCCCCGGCTAAGTTAAGTCAGTCAAAAATAGATGATATGCGAAAAAAATATGTGGGCCCCTAAGTAGTATTAGCCCAGGGCCCCCTTAACTCACGGTCCGGCCCTGTTGCACTGTCATTTGCTATTTTGGCTAGAAAGTAAAATCCAGCCAGACGAAATTGATAATATCATAGTTGCAGAACTGCCCAACCAACAAAACGATTCGATATTGTACGATATCGTAACTAAAAATATGGTACACGAACCATGCGGAGAGCATAATTTAACAGCGCGAATAAGGAGGACAGCGCTATGCTAAATATCAGAAGAAGTGCATTAGATATAGATAATAGATGGAATGTTCCTTATTCTCCACTTGTGTATTGTGTAGGATATTTAATGCTCGCGTAAATGTGGAGTACTGCCACTCAGTTCAAACCATCAAATACATTTGCAAATATTTTAATAAAGAATCTGACCAAGCTACTTTTGGCGTCAGAAACCCAAATGATGAAGTGGAAAACTACGTGAATTGCCGGTACATAAGAACATCCGAAGCCGTTTTGCGAATATTCGAATTTGAAATTCACGAGCGGCAACCTACAGTTTTATAGTTAACTGTCTACTTAGAAAACGGCCAAAGGGTGTATTTTACCGCAAAAACAGCTGAACAAGTGGCCCAAAACCCACGTAAAACTACTTTGCTGGCTTTCTTTGAGTTCTGTAATGACGATGAATTCAGACACTTCTATATCACGTAATCCCGCAATACATACTATACATGGCCAAATAATAAATTCACACGAAGGAGGCGAGGTGAGGACGTAGTTGATCATCCTGGCATAAAAAAGATGCCGCTTTAGGAAAAGAGTTTACGGTGTACATCCTTCTCAATTAGTGTTTTTATCTTAGGATGTTGCTACATCTCGTACGCGGTCCAATCTCAATCGAGTACTTAAAAAACGTTAACAGAGTTCTCAAAGAAATCTAATAAGCAGCTTGCCGTGACAGAGGTTTGCTAGAAAACGATGACCACCAGGAAAATACTCTGAGAGAAGCATCACTTTCGCAATGTCCAGTACAACTGAGAGAATTGTTTATTTTGTCAGCCATCGGAACCATTAAAAATATGGATTAATTTCAAAGATGATTTATATGAAGATATAAGGCATAGAATCAGACAGCAAAATCAAGACTTCGCCTTATCATACACTGAGGACATTTATAACGAAGATTTGATACACATAGAAAATAAATTATTGCAATTAAATGATAAAAGCCTATAAGTGATTTTGGATTACCTCTTTCAGTTTGTACAGAAAACAATGGCACACCACTATAATGCAAATAATTTGACCGCTTTTGTCAATGAAAAACTGCCAAAAACAGTTTCTGATTAGAGACATGCTTTTGAGACTATAGTCGATAGCATGAATAATGACAAAAAAAATTTTTTTTTTTGGATGCGCCAGGTGGCACTAGAAAGACGTTTCTGCCAACTTGATACTTGCTAAGATAAGACAATCAAGGAAGATAGCGATAGTAGTTGCTTCGTCAGAAATGGCTTCAACTGTCTTGAAGTATAGAAAAACTGATCATTCTACTTTTAAACTTCCGCTATCTGTAAATCTTGAGCAACAATCTATATGCTCTATCTGCAAAAACGGGCCTCTTGGTAAATTACTACAAGACGCCTCATTAATTACGTGGGCTGAATGCATCATGAGCCATAGAGCACATATAGAAGTCGTGGACAGAACCTTAAGAGATCTTAGAAACTCCTCTACTCTCATGGACGGAATCACTTTTGTATTTGCTAGAGATTTCCGACAGACTCCACGTCATTATCAGAAGTACACGAGCAGATATCATCTAAGCACGTTTGAAATCTTCTCCCTAATGGACTTCGATTGAAAATTTAAAATTACGGACGAATATCAGAACTCATCTTTATGGCATCACACATAGTGATTTCCCACAACTGTTAAAACTTGTGGAAGGAATTTTTCCCTCTTCAAATTTAAGAGATTCTGACATCCTTCTGGATGAGTCTCTAGGCCAAATAGTCCATAATTTAGAAATTTTAATAAATGTAGTATACCCTGACATCGAGTATTTGCATCAAAAGGACTTTCATTGGTTATGTTCTAGGGCAATAGTGTCACCTAGGAATGATACTGTCAATGAAATAACAATCTGATAATTCAAAAAGCCCCCGGGCCAAATAAAAAAATACAAATCAATCGACGCCGTGACTAATATAGAAGATGCAGTCCATTATCCTAAGGAATTTTTAAATTCATTAAATACTTCTGAACTGCCGCCACATGAATTGACGTTAAAAATCGGAGTTCCAATGAAGAATTTGTGAAATTTAAGCCCTCCGAGCATGTGCAATGAGACAAGGCTGCTTATTAAAGAATTGAAGGGCAATTTAATTGTAGCGACTATTATCACCAGCCCAGCAGCTGGCCAACTAGCTCATATACCGAGGATACCGATGATCCCAACTGATCTGCCAATCCCGTTTAAACGGCTACAATTTCCGGTAAAAACATCTTTTGCGTTAACTATTAACAAGTCCGAAGGCCAAACCTTCGGATTGACCTACGAAAGGAATATTTTACGCATGGCCAACTGTATGTTGGCCTATCGCGGATCGGAGCTCTTGAAAATCAATTTATTTGGCTTCCACTAAATAAAAAAACATCAAATATAATTTACAGGGAAGCTCTGATTCAATATATTTAATGGATTTAGTTTTGTACATATGATATTTTTACAAACATTATATAAAACAATAAAAAAAACATTAAGAAAAACCAAAACAACAAAAAAAAATAACATAAAAAAACTAAAAAAAATAATAAATAGAAATACATTATCTATAAAATAATCAAAAAAAAAAACCAAAAATTATAATAAAAAACTAATTAACATAATAATATCCAAACATTCTTTATAATTTTAATCTTTTTTAGTAACCTATCGCAAAAAGGGTGTATGTGTGTGTGTTAAAAAATGAAATTAATGATTTTTTTATTAAATATCCGTGTGAAGATGAGGCGGGACGCTAGTTATGTTATGTAAAATATGCACAACACAATAGAACATGAAATGTTATTAAATATTGCTGGAGAGGAAAACAAAAAATATGAAACATTTTATTATATAAAATTAAATAGATTTTCACTTATATTTAATAACATTCAAGTCATATTTATATTATGGCGTGTCTTAATAAATGATTAAGTAAGGGTTTTATGGAAAAAAAAAATATGGTTCATCCTACATTTCTCAAAGCTTTATAGTTCCTTTTTCTTTTTCCATTAAATTATTATTTTTCGCAGTAAAGTTCTTTCTTTTTCTATTTATTATATCTATATATATCTTTTTAGTGTTTAAGCTAATTTTTTATTTCTGTATACCTACTTAAGGAAATAATATAATTGTTAATATTAAGAATTACAGCCAGTACTTTTTTAGTTTTTTAGAACTCTTTAATCGATAACTACCATGCCAGAGTCATGCCAGATAAAAGTAAATAAATAACTAAAATACAACATAATCCCAAAGAAGACATTAAGGAAAGGTCTGAAATTGGAACACGATGCCTCGAGAACGGAACTTAAAAAATCCACAAAAATCATAAAATCTCTGGCCTTATGAATTAAAACTTGGTCTTGATCATATTTTCGTCGTAATACGAATTAGACCAATTTGTATATATATGTTGTATAAATACAAATTAATACGTTGTGTAAATACAATAGGTATTTTACGTTTCTGGTATCCTTCTGTCGTAGTGCCTACATATATTGATATCGCTATAAGGGCTTTTATGTCGAAATTTTGTGCTTTTACTAAAATTAAATTCTAATAGTCATGTTTAAGAAACCCTTCACATTAATACCTCACTATAAAGCTGGATATGCAATGTACATGTTTTATAACATTTTGTGATTCCAAATTTTTTTCTCACATTTCAATCATATAATTTACCCTTTAAACCCTTTCATTTTTGTACCCATGTTTTTTACGCCAATTTTGAAAGGCAACAAGCATGCTAGCCGTTAAAAAGTAAATGATCGCCGCCGCCCACGTACACTCGCAAATCTAGAGCAGTCACTACTGTGTTGCTGGCTTCTTATGAGATACTTACTCTCAGATATACTTTATATCTGTTGGAAGAGGGAGTGAACTGATGAAGGAGAGAGTGAGTCACTGGGTACACTTGCACTTCTGGACGAAATGCAAGGATAACTTTATTGTATCAAAAAGAATGCCAATGAAACTATGGACTTCCATACCATCAATATGATAATGATGCAATCGTCAAAATCATTCTTGGTTTTTCATGGACTATGCCTTGACTATTATCAGTCACAGTAGTCATTTGAAAATTCATACCTGGGTTCTAGAGCAATTTAAAAGTCGAAGAGAACCAAAAAATATGAGTAAGTGTTCTTTGCAAAAGTATTTTAAGAGTTATTAAATTTTTGTAGATATTTGACGCAGCAGCTTATGTCCAGAAGATGCATTTACTACTATGGTAATATAATATATTGGTATGGTACGATATTTATGTTCTTATTGCAAAATACAGTTTCATACATTCACTGAAAATAATTACAAATATCGACCAGCAAACTTACTCCTAGTTAATAAGCTGGTGATTGGTATTGATTATACTTTACTTGACATGAATTGGGGCGCGGCGCAAGTGGGACCACGAGGGAGTTCAATCATACTGTGTCAATATAACTATAGATATTTTGGCAGTGTGTATTTAATATTCATATGCTGAGAGGCGGATGATCTTAAACTGCTGGAAATGTTACCATGGTATGTGTGCCTATAAGGCACCTACAACTTTTATATTACTTAATTGTTTGACGAATTGATTGTTACAACACTACTATAGTGAGACTGTCAACCATCATTTTTAGAAAGTTTGCATTAAGCGACTTTTAAAGTATTACTGGTTCAAATTTTGCATCCTTTGGTGATTATATGAAATAATTGATGGAGATTATTTTGGGAAAATTTAAGCCTTGACACATAACATTTATTGGTACCATCCATGGGCATTCTCCTTTGTCCAGTTATTTGAATCACATAAGAAAATTGAGATTATTACAAACGTACATATGTATTTACTTGCAAAAAACATAAAGCTTAGTTTGCAGTTAGGTAAAAAGAGTAGTTCTGTTATAATAAATATGTAGATCCCATGTATTGCTTAATAACATATGATGATACTATGTAATTACTTGTAAATAACCTACTCATCGATGAAAATATTATATTGTTATATCTATATACTTATAATACAATGTTGTTTTTTTTTTTTAATTTACATGGTCTTTTGACTTACATACCATTTCCTATTGCATCACTTACATCACAAGAAAAAAAAATCATTTTATATAGATTTGTGTTACATATCAATCCTACTTTAAGAATCCTACTATTTTGAATGATCTCTTATATATTTTACAAATTTCAAATCACTACATAATATTATTTAATAGTGCCTAAATAGTGTAAAAATAGTGTAGGTTTTAAAAAATTGTATTTATTGTAAAATGTATTATATATATATATATATATATATATATATATATATATATATATATATATATACATATATATATATATATATATATATATATGTATATATATATATATATATATATATGTATATGTATATTGCAAAAGAAAATGAGTACTGTATCATGTTACATTATTAAAAAAGACATTTAAATTTATTACCTTTTTCTCCTATGAGGGAACAATGAAAAAATTAATTCTGTGAGTTTTCTATACTTTTTAGTATGCTTGAGTAATTTTTCACACATATCGCAAGGCGAGAATTCACCCACTTTGTTAGATAAGGAACTCAATTCAGAGAGCAGAGATATTTTAACTTCATTTTCAGTCACATCTTCCTATGAAAACACAATTTATGAAAAAAAAAATCATTTCAATGAAATAAATGTAAAATAAATGCTTACTTATTCACATGAAATACAACATAATTGCATCTCTGAGTTACTGCTGAGCTGTCGCTCAAGGTAGTTTGGTTGACGAAAATTGAAGCAATTTGAGGGCACAAATGGTAAAATTATCCAGTGGTCAAAAGCATTGCTTTCAAACAAGAAGGTACTGGTTTCAAATCCTGACCACGGGCGAATTATGTAATGACATTTTAATCTAAGTCAAATGAAACTACTCCCTTCATGCCTCATAGACCATGTTAAGCCATCAGTCTCAGACATAGTTACCACATTAGTGTGCTAGCTATTACCTAATTTTCTAGATTATATAAGTTATTAACAACCTCCAATATACACTGGACTAGCATGGAGGGCTTAAGATCTTAGGCTTAAAATCCTTCAATCTTGAGGTATTGAATTCAAATCCTAACCACAGACAAATTGAAGAATCAATGAGTTATTTTTTAAATTAAGCCATTTGTTCTGTGCATGTACAACGAGCTAAACTCTTGGTCCCCGAGGTTGTCATCGCCTTGGTGAATACAGTAGTTGGCAATCACTCACCAGGATTGAGCAAGTGTGGAGGAGGGCTTTAAAGTGCAAACTCCCTTAATTTAAAATAAGAAGATTGTAGAATGGTATGTATTTTGTGATCAAGTGGTATAAAAATTACACAATAATATTTTTTGTAGATTATAAAGTATTTATATTTTAGCTATATAAGAATCTAGTCATCTATCTACTGTTCAGTTTAGACTAGTTATAGTACAAATTTAATGCGCTATCTAAAATACTTAGCATAATAAGGATGTAACAGAAATTGTAATTATGATATTGTTATGAATTGTGCTCATTAGTTAAAAATAGAACAGTAAAATAATTCCTTTGTAAAAAATATACAAATTCCATAAATAAACAAGGCCCCCGCGCGCCGACCTCTATGTCGGTGCCTTTGTCGATTTTTTAAATTTAATTATTAAATAGATTTATTTCATGGGGTAGGATTTTCGAGAGGCAATAAATCTTATTTGTTTGTGTCCGACTGACATGTTTAAGTCTTATTTTTCTGTATAATTCCAGTAGTTTCCAGTCCAGTGGTGTCTATCATTTATATTATAAATCGCAATCTGCTAACCCTCAATACAGTCATTTCGCAACAATATTTTTTTACATTAAGAATTATTATAAAATATTGATCAATAGCTGATTCTATAAAACTTAAAAGCTAATGAAAATTTGGCTCAAAATGCATTATTTTAAATATTTTCTAAAGCTTTTATAGTTAAAAATTTACCTTTTAAATACAAAATAAAAAATATACAAAAAGAACCTAAATATTGAACTATCTAAATTGCTGCGTTACTATCCCTTAATTTGTGACACTAAGACCGGTTTGCTTAAAACTCTTATTTGAAATAATTAACAGTTAAAGTTAAAAATAAACTCGTCAAAATACATTGTTTTAATTTCACAATTGGCAGTTGACTAAGTTAGTTGTAAAGATATTGACATTTCTAACTTTAGATTAATGTCATAAACGTGAAATATTTAAAATTACCATTATTTTTACATGTTTAATTTTTAACTTTAACATTTAGTAGTTAACTACTGCAAATAAGAATTTGAAGCACACCTCTGTAAATGTATTTCATTATCAATTTATATTTATCTTATTCTGAACAATTGAGGTCATGTCATATGCAATTTTTTTTACCAATTTAGCAATAAGGTCCTTGTGACAGAAACCACCAAATTTAATTCATAAGTGAAACCGAATAATTCACTATGACTAAATGATTAAACATTCTGAAATTCATGTAAAGTATATACTTTTATCTTTTATCCTTCATTATTCAAGTACTCCTTTTTTAATATTCTTCATTAATCATTAGGAAGATATTCTGTTCATGGATTATGTAACTATTTTCTTACTATGATATAGGCACTTCGAAATAAGATTTCGCTTCAAACTTTATATTTATTCAACTTTTCTTCTTTTTCAACAAGACGTATATTTGAAAAAATCTGATTGTTCAGTGAAAAAGTTACCTCTATTCTGGAGATCAAAAGTGGCATTATCATAACCAACAAGTAGGTTCCGAATCTATTTACTTTCAAGGCTTGTTGTGGTGTGAGAAATCTTACAAAATCTTTCGTTATTTGAAAATCCTCGCCTTTCAATGCGCCGCTGAGTTTGTTGAATAAGTATACGGGGGAATCTGCATCAGGATCAAATTTCGTCAAATGGTTGGACATAAGTTTTTTCAATGTGGCACTTCCCGACAATATCTTCATCAAAAACATGGTGACAAACACTAAAAATCATAAATACATCATTTTATATTATGAATTTTAACTGTATCAAATTTATAATGTATAAAATATAAAATTTAGTTCAGTAAAATGTAGTTTAGATTTGAAGATTATGAAAAAGAGAAATCTACAATACATTATCTTGATTTTTTGGTTTCAATTATTATAGTAGGGGAGCCCAAGAAGGGATTTCGGGATTTACTCGAGTGCGGCAGATTAACATAAAGGGCATTCTTGTATCCTGTCGAGTATCTCCAGCAAATATGAGCCCCATATATATCGTCGCCCGTCAAGGATAAGGAATCAGATTAGTAAAAAAAAATTGTTATTATATGAAATTCTCGAGCGCGTCAGATTAAGGTAGGGCGAGTTAATTACATGCTAAAAAGTGTGTATTTCACTAATATGACAATTTCCGAGTTACGTAAGGAAGTGGGAGGGTTACAAACTTGTAAAAAAAACGTCATTTCGACATTTTCGAGCGTGGCTAAATTTTTTTTTTATTTTGTAGGAAATAATTCAAGGATAACGAAAAACATATAAATCTGACGATTTCCACAAGCCGAAGTAACAAAAATTCATCAATAAAGTTTAATGCGTGCAGGTGCGTATTGCATGTATTCCTCTCTGCACGCCTTTATTCCCTTCTGAAGATGAAATAAATAAAAGTAATCTACTTAAAAAAACCTACACTTTTGTATTTGTATGCTATTTCTTGAGCTTTTCAATTAATTATGTTCACCAAAGTAAAAAAATATATATTTTTTTTATTGTAAGATTAGGGGAATCCCACCAGATAATCCTCGGATTATGAGACAGATGTCTAGGAGATAACGATGAACCATATATGTCTTAATCTGACGCGCTTGAGTATTTCAAAATGGCGAATTTTTTTGCACATTCTAATAATGGCCGCGAGTTTGCGTCACATTCAAATCGTCATATTAATATATAAGAGCTTTTTTTAGGTTCACTTAACATCACCTTAGAAAATCTGACGCGCTCGATAATTTTTTTTTTTCATTTTCAACCCTTACGTACGACCACCCCCCACCATGGAAACAGTCAGATTAATATACTTACATTTTTATAAATACAGTAGCACATGGATGTGCTCAATATCTGATGCGCTCGAGTATGTCCATGCAACAGTTATTTTTTTTACATTTTTGAAAATCTATAACCGCTTCCCTCACCGATGAAAAAATATGTACTATATGACATTTTTTTCTTATTATCATCTAAGCTTCGCGACCCAATAGGTCTCTCGACGCTTGAGTAAATCCCGATTTAGCATCGTGGGCTCCCCTTCTATTAAAAACCCTCTGTATTTTAATTTTCCCAATTTTAAAATAATTACCATTAACATTTTCATAATAATATTAAGTTTACCTATATCCTTCAAACTGTCATAATCAGCAGACTTGTGTTTGCAGTCTGCATTTTCTGAGCTGTCCATAATATCATATGATTGATCGTTTAATTTCTGGAAATATTGAAGTACAATAAAATAACACATTATAACATTTTTTATGATATGACAATATGTTTATCAAAGCAATTATTATGTATACTTACTTTAAAAGACTTCATTTTTGCATAATCTTTATTTAATGAGGCCATTTGACTATGGATAGCAAGACAATAATTATAATGTAAGAAATATAATTTAAGTAACAGCATAGATTATAAAATCCATAACATAAAGAATACAATAACTAAAGCATTTATAAATGTAACATCTCTTCTTTATTATTTGTCATGTGATAGGTGACAATAAACAATTTTAATGTTACTATATTTCATTCAAATTTTATTAGTTTTGATTTGGAAGCTTTTACTTTTGCAATGACAAAAGAATAATTTAATTATCTCTCTCGATTCATTGAGTCCAATATTTGATAATCGCTGACGCGTTTTATTGCTATATCTTAGTACAGGAGCTTGTTTAAAAATGTTTTCATGTTAGAAAGGTCCTTGATAGGCAGATGGACATACAGATAAACAGTAAAATAATCTTCCTATAAAGGCTCTGTTTTTCCTTTTTGAGGTAAAGTGTGCTAAAAACGATAATTACCACACTAAAATGCAATGCAAATGATAATTTCTGTACTATTATAGTAAAAGGGAGATGTTTGTTAAATTTTCATCTTTTTATGATATCTACCATAGAGCTTTATCATGGAATTGAAACATATAATTTCTATTAAGTCTATAAGAAGTTTGTAAATGGAAAATACTACTTACGCACCTTGTCTTTCTTGTCGTCATCTTTACTTTTCAACTTCAAAATTTTCTCATCGAGATGCCGCCATATAGAATAAGAGCAAACTCTATAATTTTGCACTAACAGTTTAAGTCTATTCGTTACATTTGTTTTATGTAAACGTTGATGTTGGCACGGGCACAATGCTACTTCTGATCTTTGATTATCATCATGAAAAAAGTATTCAGTTATTTTTCTTTGCCTTTTAATGTAGCTTCTATATATGTTACAACATTTGCAGCAATCCATCCTAAATGCTCTAACATTTCCTATTTTAGACTTGCATGGTTCGTCCGGCTCACTAATATCATCATCTGAGAAATGTATTGTTGACGATAACTTTGGAGGTTTATTAATAAATTCGTCATCTGGAATTTTATTGTTTACCACAGTAGAATCATGATTTGGTGTTGTTATTGGTGTTTGTACGCTATTCACAACTGTAGTACTTTGCACTACTGTCAATGGTATAAGATATGCTCCGACCGATGTTTGTACTAGGTTGAATAAATTTGTCACTTTTTGCGCTGCTGGTATTGTTGCTGTTGATGTTATCGCCGTGGATGTTGCGGTGGGTGCGTTTTCATTTTGCGTTGTATTGGTATTAATATGTATCTGAATGGGATTGTAGTCATCACATGATTTTTGGGGAATGGTTATCATCTTATTATGTTTGTTCCTTTTGAACATCTTTGTAAAATCCTTGGGTAAAGGAAGTTTCTTTGGTAGCTCGATTGTTTTTCCTATGTTGACTTCAACACCTTGTGGCTCCACACCTTGTATTTTAACACGAGAAGATATAAATCGCTGAAATGAATAAATCTTTACATAGCTTGTGACTGGTTGCATTTCATTATTCAATATTGATGAAAAACAATTTTCATAATGTTACACATACGTAACATAAATGTTACAATAATGTCAAAAACTTTTAAATATGCAAATTGCTTACAAAATTTTTAAGACAATATATTTCCTAAGCACTCACCTTCTGTGACATACTCTTAATGTATCGGAGCCATATCAAAGGCATTTCATGATCAGGCTGTTCATACAGTGTTATATTTGGATTGAATGATAGAAGTTTATGTTTCACTGGTATTATATCTCGCTTTGCGAAAAACAGCTGAAAATGTATATAAAATAATTACACATATGAAAAAAAGAAATTATTGCATTTAAATTGATAAAGAACAAATAATTGAGATTAAATTATTCTTAATGCAGAACCACCACTTCATTTAATAGATATATGTATATAAAACTTAGTGAGCATAAAAAATGTAAATGGGCTGTATGTCAAAGGGCAATATGTGATATAAATAATTTGTAATTATTTATAATTTGAGTCATAATAATGTTTGTGTAATACTGAAGAAATCAATCATATTAATAAGAAAAAATAATACTCTATCCACAAATAAAGAGAAAATAAAAAGGAAAAAAAATGTTATTTTATTATCTATTTGATAGCCCACATATTTTTAAGAGTTTCCAACAAAAAAAGACACTTAATGGCTTTACTTACAAATAATTTTATTTACAATTACTTTTTGGAAAATGAGAATTATAATAATTCATATGACAATTTTAAACTACGTCTTCCTATTATTGTTATACTAAAGATAAAGCTCATTCACATATTTTTAAATAACAATGTCCATTCTGCATATGTAAATAATTAGTACTGATGTGGGCTAACGGAGGCCCAACCTAAAGCATTAAATAAACCATTTGACATATTGTGAGGGTATATACTGCATAATATATTACATGATTGTACTTCCATTAATCGGATTAACTGGATCGTTCAGGCGCCGTATGTGGTTGATGTGCGCTTGAATGGTGGAATTAGATAACCAGGGGAACATGTAACGTCGCATCAAGTCGATTACATGTGTTAGACCATAACGTCTGCATTCATGGCTACGTGACGGCAACTTGAACAGGGCAGGATTCTCAACAACATATTGCCAAAATTGATCTAAGCCGCAAGCCATCAATCTGAAATATAAACATGTATTGATTCTCCGTGGAATAGGGTGGATATAAGAGGGATAATAATTATGTGTCTGTGTACGAATAGTCTGTTGTTGCAGGTATCATCTTGCCATTTTACTTATCTAACTAATTGTTTTACTCTGTTTCACCTTACTTTACCCCCTTTAGTTGATTATACTGAAAAAATTGAATGAAACAGCTGCAACAAAAATTTTCCATATATTGAAATTATAACTATATTAACTGCCACTCGTTTATCAATGATTGTATTTTCTTTTGATATAAAAACACCCGCGTTTTTGCCAGCATGAACAAAAATGGATGGATTCCTCAATCTTTTATATGCATCGATCTCGCAAACCAGATCCATGTCGACGATTGTCTTCTTGATTTCAACTCGAGTTGCACTGTCACATTCCTTGCGAATCCCAATCTTATTTTCGACCACGGTTACCATTTCAATCCTAACCCCATTCTCAATTCCCATGCTGGTAGCGGTGACGATTCCAGTTATTTCTTGAACATTGCAGCTAGTCATAACCAATTGCCATTCTTACCGGCCAAATAAACACACACACATTTATAAGTGTTAATTTCAACCACAATTGGGATTAGAGAAATAGAATAAAAAAGTAAACACTATAACACTTTCAATGATTGCACTTGTCCATGTACTGGTCACTAAGAAAAGGCTGACATTTTAATTCCTATACATAGACCCATCAGAGTGGCTTTAAGAAATCTTTAGATGGAAAGAAATCATAAATGTGTTCCTTAAGTATAAATAAGTTCAATAATGTGTGAATTTCTAATGTAAACAAAGCAATCAGTAGTAATTTGTAAAAAAAGTCGGCAATTAAAATTCACAAATTTTATAAACAAAACAGTTAATAATTCCAATACAAGCCAAACAATGAAATTCTAGGTTATTTTGCTGTTTTTATTTTGCTGGGCAGCACTATATTTCTTTATATAGTTAAATATTTTTAGATGTTATATATTTACAATTATATAACATTACTTGGAATTCTAAAGTGGAGCAAAATTTTAACACATTGGTATTCTAGAAATGGCAAAAAAGTAGAAGGCAACATATGAGATGGGAATGGGACGGACTCAAACTGAGAACAAGTCCAAACTAGAGACGAGGTGTGAGAAATAGAAAGCAATGGAGATGGTTAGAGGCCTTTACCATGAGGCACACTGATCTTATAGACATCTTATAAGAAATTTTAATAGTATTTGGGTTCAGGATAAAGAGGCTTATATAAGATACAGAAAATTACTTAAATTATACAGCAGGAAGAAGCAATATTCTTTATAAGGAAACATGTAAGGCTTATGATAAAAGACATTATCTTTTGAATAAACATTATTTTCACATCTCCATAATTTAGACGAGTCTTTTTTAATGAACAATGTTGAATTAAGCTAATAAGTACCTAAGAAAGTTACAATGATTAGAGCTTCTTCCACAATCTCCTTTTAAACTTATGTTTAAAAAAGTAACTTTTAAAATTAATTTTACATCTCACGTCTTTTTTCTAATGGTTGTTTGAGTTGAATCTCATTAAAAGAAAAACATGGAATGCAAAATTAATTTTAAAAGTTTAAAAGGAGGTGGTGGAAGAGATGCTTAATGCTGTAAAAAGCATTGACAAATTTAAGTATATTAAAATGAAATGCCACATCTCTCTTCTCACTATTCGAAGAACCTAAGGACTGTACCACAGATCTTGTGTTTTTAACAACTGAGCTACTAAAATAAAAAAAATAAAACTATACACATCTCAGTGCTATGTTGTTAAAGTTTTATCATTAAATAACATAAATATAAAAAGGAATTTAAAACTAATGTATTTCGCCTAATTAAATTTAAAGCTTTTAAGTGTATAAAATCGTAATACATACTCATCTTCACTCCTAAGATAAGCGTTTTTACGGTTTTTCATTGTCCGAAAAGGTACTGCTGGTAATAAGTATGGATACAAAAAAACATGGCTGTTAGCAATAGCTTGTAAGAAAGTTGGATGAAATTTACCGACGTACACTGCATTCTGAGCCAAGCGACGATTACTGAAAAAATATGCACTTGGTAAAATTGACGATTATTAAAATGAAATATATCTATTGTCTGGTTATGAATCGCTTTCAAGTTTTGGAGAGAAAATCATTGAATATAAATAATGAGAATAGTTATTCAAATATATGATTTTATATATATGAATTAAAAAACTTAGAAACGTTAATTAGGGCCATTCAAATATTACGTAAACACCAAAGAGGGGTGGAGGGGTTTTTACTTTGCTTTGCTTACTTTTGATGATATAGGAAACGAGGGCGGGGGTCTGAATGATTATTACGTCAACAAAATATATTTACTTTTGATTATTACGTCAACAATATATATTTACTGTAAGTACTTGAGTTGTTTGAAAAGAGATTCCCCTAATTGCTTACTCGCCCTCGCGCGGTGGTTTATGGTTAAGTTAGAAAGAACCGAAATAGGGGGATTACCGCGCGCACTATTCACTTGTTTAAATTTATTCATATCGGGTCGTTTCATTGAGTTTGAGGTCTTATTAGTTAATGGTTGTTTTATATGAACGAATAAAAAAAGGAGATGCGCAGTTCAGCGCTCAAAAACAGCCGCAGTAAATGAGTGCTAAAACAGACCTTTAGTGTAGTTCCGTCAGAATTTCTATGATGTTGAAATGTTCTATCAAAAAATTGCTAAATAACATGTAAAAAGCTTTGAAAGAAAAAGGCATTTCTTATTTTGAGAAGTGAAATTTAGTTTACTTATGACAAGTGTTCAATCGTGTATTATAACAAGGATTTGGCAATATAATATTTCCATTTTTTCATTTAAAGCACCATCAAAATCTAAAATATAAACAGACTTTATAGAAATATACCTAAACATCCCTGGTCTCGTACGTTTTGCGCTGTGAGAACATTAATTCGCTCACCAATAGAGACTCAGTTCTTACTCTGATAGAATCGCTTTTGTTATAAAATATTTGTTTTTTATGCAATCTGAAAATAATATCTAAAAGACAATTGTACAACAAATTAAGTCTAATTGAAGGAAATAGATATGGCATATATTTCGATTTATTTTGTTAACAGATTATGTACAATATATAATATATTGTTATTCAACAAAAAATAATTTTAGTGTATAATGAATCGTTATCTGTTTTATGATAAAAATAATTAGAAGCATTTGTATTACTGTACTTTAAACAATTTAGAAATTGTCAAGTCCTTTAATGTATGTTTCAATCGAAATAATAACAAAATTTTATGTTACCTATAATATTATATTATTACTACGTTTTACTTTGCAGAAGAATATCCTATGATCATGTTCATCCATTCAAACAAAAAAATAAATAATAAAACAATGTTAAATCGCTCTACTGAGGCATTGTTTTAGAACAGCACCTGCAAATTGTATAAATTGTCTTATTGTGATCCAGTAACAAGATGATCGTTTTTTGTAGTAATTGTATTTAAAAATGAATCTCTTTCTTATGATCTTTCAATTGAAAGATAATCTTTCTTTCCTCGTTTTTCTTTGGTACAGTAAAATGGTATTGTAAAATGTAAGACACAGATATTAATATATTTATACTTCGACAGAATACATACTTCTATTGTGACTTTGAGCTGCTTTTCGATAATGAAATAGTAACAAATTGTACATCTTCCCTTTTGCATCTATCATGTTTTACCATTGATCTATTTTGCCACTGTTAAAATTGTCTCAAAATTTTTAATAAAAGAAATTAAAAAAATAATGTTCTTTTGTTAAGAATACAATATTTATATAATAGTTTGTGTAAGTAAATATTAAATGTGCTATAAATTCCTTTATAGTCTCAGAATTTCTAGACTTGACAACTGCTGCTCATGAAAAACAAAAAAATATACCAATGTTTATGTAAGCATAGCGGGGAGGGTTAAGAGCTTTGCTTACTTTTGTTGACAAGGGGGAAGGGGCATCAGAAATAATACAAATTCTGCTTATTTAATACTTGAATGACCCCTTAGTACATATTTAAATTTAAAAAACTGCTCCACCTTTAACTCTTTCATAAAATACTTAATAACTATGAAATCTTCAATACCAAAATTATAATAAAAAATATATAGTTATAAAGTTATTCTCTACTAGTTACCTTATTATGCTAGAAAGTTAAAATTCAACTAACCTCATTTCAGTCTCTTTTTGAAGAAACCTGTAATAAAATAAAGTTTTTTAGAAGTACTACCATGGCACCTGAATTTTGTTCAGCGTCTTTTGAATTTGCTATGGGAATATAACTTCCTATGGCAAAATTTGCATACATTCATTCTTAACAATAAATGTATAAGGTTGCAGAAAATATCTAAATATTTTATTTAGAGAAAGTGGCATCTGTAGTTTACGTCATGCAGTGACATTTGTTGTTAAGTAACAATAACACAACGACAATAGAATAACCTGAAAATGTTATGAAATGGAGCTAAATCAAGAAATGTTTAGAATTTTATTTTAATATTCTAGAAAAAATACATATGTAAAGTAAATAAGCAAAACTGTATCAAAGTACAAATAGCCATCAAAATCGTTACAGCCATTTCCGATGCTTATACACAGAATGAGCATGTTTAAGTAACAAACTTATCTAAAAACATTCAACCTATCTTAAATCACATGCTTTTAGATTTGCCATCATTGATGACAAGAAAACATATTTGTTGATGTAAAAGATGTTTTTTAGGGTACTGTATCTCAAAAAGAACTTTTATAGAATCACTTAATTGTCCATCCATTCGGACCCTTTTTTGCAGAAATAAGGGAAACTATTAAGTTGAAAATTAAAAATTAAATACAAGGGTCCAGTTTCTTGTAGCAGTAAAAAATCGAATTTCTAAATCAACACATTGAAAAAATTGCCATTTTTACTGCATATTTGACACTCTAAAATAAGTCAGAAAATTCAGATATTTTCATTTTTTTAGAAGTGTTTTTGTAAAAAGGAAAACAATTTTTTGAATCCCAAGATTTATATCTTATTCATATCGGTACTAAAAGAAGGCAAAAATAGTTGAAATTCTTGATTGAAGATATATCCACATGAATCGTAAAGTTTGTACAGTGTTAGAGTGCAAGTTCTATGTATTTTTTTTTTATAAACTATAAAAGAATCTATATTAATGTCATACAGGGTGTAAGGGACGGTAGGGCAAATACTGAAATTCTAATAGTAGGGGAGCCCCAAGAGGGGATTTTGCGCGTTACTCGAGCGCGTCAGAAAATCATATAAGGGGAAACCTTGCATCTTATTATGTACCCCTACCAAGTATGAGCCCTTAATAGGGGCGAGCGTTAAGGGCAGCCGATCAGATTAGTAAAAAAAAAATCGATCCTCAGAGATACTCGAGCGCGTCAGATTAAGATAAGGTAAGTTAAGTACACGTAGAACAGTGTATATTTCAATAATCTGACGATTTAAGCGTGACATAAGGATATGGTCGAGTAATAAAGTTGTAAAAAAAACGTCACCTCGAAATACTCAAGCTCGATTGAATAGATTTTTATTGTGAAGGAATTCCTTTCAGGATCACGGAAATATAATAATCTTATTCATACCTTCACCTTAATCTTATTCGCCTAATCTTAGTCATAGTTTTTTTTTTCATTTTCAAAAATTGGTCGTGACTTTTGGTCACGTCCAAATAGTCAGTCATTTGAATAGACAACTTTTTTGAGTTCACTTAACATCCCCTCCAAATATGACACGCTCGAATAACTTCTTTTTTGATCCCTTTTTACGACCCCCCCCCTACTTAATTGTCATATTAATATTTTTTGGTTATCAGAAACACGTGGCGTGTATACATTATGAATGCCTGATGCGCTCGAGTATTTCCATGTAACTGTTTTTTTTTACATTTTTGAATATTTGTACACGCTCTCCCCCCCACTAAAATGAAAAACTTCAAATAAACTTTTTTTCGTTTTAGGACTTAATCTTCACAATCCAATAGGTCCCCTTGACGCTCGAGTAACTGCAAATTTAGCATCTCGGGCTCCCCTACTATAAATACAGGCTACAATTTTAAATCTCTGATCAGTGTTCTTTATTCCCGGAAACACAATTCTAAAATTTTGAATGTGATTAACACGCAATGTAATGCATACCCAACGCAAACTTGCGCTGTTGAAAAACAACGAATTTGCGATCGAAATTATCACATCGACTTTACGATGTTACGCTCGCGGACGAACTGATTGAGCGCGGCGCAAGCACCGCCTCTAAAAGGGGCTGCACGCTCAAACGCAGTGTTGTACCTACTTACTACTACGTACGATATTTCTAATGTTGCTTTCGATTTTTTTTTGTCACTATTGTAGTTGTGTAATCGATTAGTTACGAAATTGTCGGAAAGTTAATTGGATACAAGTGTAAAAAGCTTTGAAATTAAACAGTAAAACTTTTGCTACAAATTTCGTACAAAACTGCGATTTTTTCTAGTACGTTTAGCATGGGAAAATTCATAGTACATTTTCATTCGTACCTAATCTTAAAAATAATTTGCGGCAACCTGCGATTTCTTTAAGTCAATCAATTAAACAATAACGTAGAGCCATCGCGGGCTCGCAGGTCATTCTGTACCTGATTTCCCCAGAAAAAAGATAATGGTTTTCAAGTGTAATCGCCGCAGAGGACAGAATCAAGGAGCATTTTTGAACGTTGTCATAATATGGGTATACCCCGAATTCCCGGAAGTCGATGTTGTGATTTCTAACTGTTTATAAAAATTAAGTTGTGAAATGTATTTTTATTCTTAAAATGACACATAGTGAAACAATCATATGGACATGTGCGGGTTGGGTATGTGTGTTGCCATCGACTGATAAATTTCTTACCCGTCAATTACTTATTGCAAACCTACTGCAGTGTACACATTCTGCTTGGTCAGATGTATCCTTGCGATTTTGCCGTAATTTTAGATTTGATACAGCCGGATTGTTCTTGTGATGACCTTTGAATTACATTGTAGCATTATTTCCTGTATTTGTAAAACAGGTAGGTGTGTAATCACCCTAAATACGAGGCCAGCCGGCCGCGTAGGTACAGTACATTTACCTTTGTAGGCATCACTGCTTTGATGCACCGCCCGGCGGCGGCGCGCGCGCAGTGCGTTGACCTACCGCGTATGGTGCAAGTTTGAATCACCTGAGCGTTAATTATTGTATCGCGTTACATTGCGGTTTGTTAAAATTATGTTTTTTTTTTTATTTATTTTTTTGCACAGGAAGGTTTGTTTGATTAGTATAAACAATTTTACTCAAAAAAAAATCAGAAAATTTAGAAAATTTCCAGTGTCTATCGTTTCAGAATCATGGTCTGAAGCCACCATTTCAGTATTTATCCGGCTGTCCCTTACATCCTGTATATATAGCTAATACAATAAACATTCATATAATCTTATTTGTAATATAGTTATATTAATTTGAATACAACTAACTTAATCATTTCAATATTCTCCGAAGTATTCTCAGAGACTGATTTTTCCCATGAGTTGACCAATTCCATTGCAGGTTCCAGATTACAAACATCTACAACTGATTTCAGATTGTTTTCTTTAAGTTTCATAAAAGTTTCCTGGAAAAAACAAAGTCATTTGTTACTTTCTTTTCATGGGTCATTGTTTGTCATACATAGATGTATTTGTATATATTCTAGCTTAAATTTTTGATAAGAATTTGATTTAAAGATCTTGGTTTCCTTAGTTACAACTTTAGAAATTCTTAAAACATAATAATATTTTAATGGATTTGATGTTGGACTTTGAACACTGTAATATGTGATACAATAATTACAAACTACAAAAAAATTAATATTGAACCCAAGCCAAGCCAAGAAGAATAGTGTTATATATTTGAATTTTTTAGTTTAAATGTCTATGGTCACGAAGCATTGAAAAGGTGGGGGGTCCACTCTGATGTGGTTTATTTCTAATCTTAGTCAGTCTAAACTCAATCAGCCACGCCGCTTCATAAGAATTGGTTTGGTTGTTTTCAAGATATTAGAGTATGAAGTAATCTTAACAGATATTGGATATAAAACATTTATAATATTAGTTAAATTATTATACACATCTTACGAGGTATTGTTTGTATTTTGGAGCAAGTTTCCAATGAATTGGATGTACAAATAATTGAAGGAAATTAGAAGTGCATAATTGAATGTGTTGCCGCAACTGTTGTTGAAGTATTTGGACTTGTTCTGGCAGAACCTGTAAGAAATCAATTAATACAATTAAAATAGATATATGTAAATGTTCGACAAGCATAATAACATTGAATAAATAAAAAATAACCAACAAGTTTATCTGTTGCAGGGTTAAACCGAATTTCTATTTTATGAGTCTCCAAATCCTTTTGTAGGGTGTTTTTCAATATAGTTGGTACTACAGGCTCTTGATAAGCATGACTTATTGTTTTTGTACGTTCTTGAAAATTTATCGTAACAATGTTGCTATCTCCAGATTTTCTACAACAAAACAAATTTTATTTAATTATTTAATGTTGAAATGTCTCAAAATATAAATTACTGTTCGTCACAATTACGCACTTTGGATTTTATTCCTATTAACAGCATAGAAAGTTCAGATTTTAAATATGTTTTATATCAAAAATATGCCTTTACTTTTTCAAAATCAAGGACTGTTTGATATTTCAAATCAGTTTCTATTTAGACCGATTATCATTTCTTTCATTTTTTTTTTATTTAAGTAGTGTAAGAGTGTAAAAATGTTTGTTTATCTTATTCTCACTATATATATTAGTATTGTTTTAACCGTGGCTGTTCTGAAAAATATAATATTCCAATTAGGCCATCTCGCCAAATTTCTTTAAAAATAATGCTATGTAGTTACTCGAATTGTGCTGTAGCTGTTGTCTCTAGTCCTATTTGAGTTCTCGCCTCACTCCATAGATACAACATCGCAAAGAAAATAACCAAAATAACAGGAGAAAGTACATAAAAGTGATTCATACTAAAAATCAGCAAATACACATCATTTTGGGATGATAGGAAAAAACAATGTGATGGCCATTGTAGTTACGCAATGTTTGGGTGACATGATTGATTAGTCGTACTGTGTGTGATTACATAAAAATTTCCTGCAAAACAAGAGTTAAAATCAAATGTCAAAAATCCATTTTCAGTTATACATCTCAATTAATCATGTAGGAATATAGATACCTTCTTTGTTATTTATTGTAATTAAAGCGAAATTACGACACTATTATATTACAATGCCAAAAAATATAAATGTATAAATAAATTATATAAAAAAGCAACAATTTCTGTTTTGTCGTATAAAACAATTTATAGGACAGTTAAAATATTATAGGTTAAGAAAGTTTTTTTTTTTCTGAGGTAGTAGAACATTAGTATGAGTGTATCTAGTACTACAAATATGAGTAAATTTTATATTTAAGATATACAATGATATAAAACAAAACTTATGGATTAAGCTCTCATAGTATTTTATTTTTGCAGTACACTGCTAGTTTATATGTTTATGAAAATGGTTATGGTTATTGTTAACTTACGTTGTGGCATTTTCACCGCAATCAGTCAATGGCGTTCTACTAGAATTTAAAGTTTCTGAATTTTTAACATTATTATTGCTATTTTTAACTTCTTCAGATATTCTGTTTTCTGTTGTGACTTTGTGGGTCTCTTCTTTGTTGGGTAAAGTCCAATTTTCTTCATCAGAAATTGGTTCAGATTTGCCAATAGACACACAAGAATTTCTCCTAAACTCTCTTGTGTCACTGACTTCAAGAGTTATTTCTGTTTGTTCATCAGGTATGGGCTCTAACTTGCCTATCGTTTCACCAGGGTGAAAATGTTTGCCACAATTTTCTACTTGTTCAGTGTTTTGATCAGTTTGAATATCCACATCCTCTGGCATCAACTGCATTAATTCAGACATTAGATCAGTTAGCTCTTTCTTAGAAATTTTTATTAAGCTGTTTTCTAAGGTCTCCTCATCTTCATCTTCTGAAGGTAAATAAATGAATACTATAGAATGGCAGTCTATGTAAAAATATATTAATATATGATCTATATATAATAAACTAAGTATACAAAGTAATTTCAAATAATTATTATAAGAGATTATATATCAATAAAAAAATAGTTTAAATGATGCTTGACCAGGGTATTTTTGGTCATACTCTCATTATGTGAGCAAAGATAGTACAGTACATAAGTACAATAATTTTACTAAACTTATACTAATTAATGTCTGGAAAATATAAAAATGGAAAATATAGTGTGATATGAAATTCTCGGTTATTGTAAGAATTAAGTTTCTATTATAAACTGTCCTTGTCCAAAGAAATGATGACTTTTAGGAAACAAATGTGAAAAAAAGTTTAAAAATATTTATTATCAGACTTCGTTGCCCTAGTAAATGTCAATAAAGCATATAAAGCTTCCAGTTATTGATAAACACCATTTTCATACACACACACACATACACACACAGTATGACACACATACACAAATATACAGACCATACAGTTCTGATTTAGCTCATAATATCAAAAACCATTCCATATTTATAAAAAATAAACATATTCATTTCACAATTACCACAAATAAAATGGAATCACAATAATCAATTAATTGTAATCTTTTAATTACCCATTTTCTTCCTTAAAATACACTCTTATTTCAATAATCATGTAAGTAATAAATATTACAAACTAAGAAATTATGGAAAAAGTACCAAAGTACCAAAACTGTTTTATACTGAATGGATTTCCAAAGGCCGAGACAAGTGGCAAATCGTTACTTTTTCTACAAACGCTAACACTTTAAATGTATTTGTTATTCATCTACTAAATTTAAATTTTCATTTTTCTGGATCATGTGATGTTTCATTAACTAACATCAATCCCATAAATATAATATTTTTATATTAAGATAATTTAAAATTAAATTTTGTAAATGAATATCGAACACGTTTAAAATATTAAGAAATAAAAACAATTTGCCACTTATTTTGGCCTGCAGTTTGTAGCTCGATCTCCGAAAAATATGCTCAAGTGCTATTATATTTATCATATTATCTCTGGCATGATTTTGTGTAAGACCTCTTAAATTAAAAGCACACAGGCAAAGTTGAGGATGAGTTTATCTATAGTCCAGTAAAGGGTACTTTTGAATTTGGTGAAAGCCTATCAATAAATAATGCCAGAAAAATGTAGAAATGATAAGTCAGTCCAATTAATTAATTTCATGTGCAATTGAATCCTAATATAAAGAGGCAGGCTTTTCACTGTGGCTCCATTCAATTATGTTATTGATATTGTTGAACTTCGCTTAATTTGGGACTATTTTCTTCATTTGGAATACATATATGTATTGCATTATGAATTTGCTATCTAGAACTTTTGACACATTTATATATGAATTATATGACTGTAGAAGTTACTCCAAAACAGATGGCCTTTAAGATAATCTCCTTCCATTCCTCAAGCTGTTGATTAGGTAGAAATCTTGAAGTGGATCTTCGTGGAAGAGCTAAGACTGGATTTCGGTGAATGGAAACTTATGGTAGCTGTACATTTAATATTTTAAAATTTGATAAACACATAAATTACATATAAAGAATAGTATATTTTTCACTGCAAAGCAATAAGTCTTCATAAAAATTTTGTAGTTTCTATGATCCTGTTTCATATTTTGTACTAAGAATGATGTGTATAATTTGAGATTAAAAAAAAAATTTTTTTTTGGATGTACTCACGTGCATCTGGATCTGCTGCAACATTGTATTCTGGATCAGTTTCATCATCGTCTTCATTTCTAAAACTAGGTGCTGGATCCAAACATTCTTCTAGAAATTTATTCCATAAATCATCAACTACCGTGGCCGGAGGTTCATCTGGCGGAACAAATGATTGTTCAATGTGTTCTATAGGAGTTTCTGAGAGACTTAGTTTTGACCGAGTACGAAGGGCTATTGTTGCTTCTTCTTCTAATTCTAAGCGACGCTTAGTTGATGTTTTCAATTCCTTTATAGAAACAGATATTTTCATAATATTTATAAATCAATAAGACTTTCCAAAAAATTAATTATTCACTAAACTAAATCTATAAAATAGGAAATCTCCATAAGGGATACTGTTGCATAAACACAACATTGCCATAAATAGTTGAAGTACCTTGATTCAGATCTATATCAAATCTCATTAGAACTGAGTTATCAGACAGTTTACTAATATGAAAAAAAATTGAAAGAATAAAAACATTATTATTATTATTATTCATCTAATTAGCAGATGGTTAATCACTTATATTACAAATTATTACAAACAACAAATACTCATTTAAACAAAAGCTTAAATGAAAAAGTCAAATGAAAAAGAGGTTTTATCTTTTAATAGAATTTGCTTTTTCTCTACATTGTTGGCACTTAATATATTTTTAGGATACTGAATGAGGCAACATCTACACTTTCTGCAAAAAGATTTATTGTGGAATAATATCAAACTGTAGTACCATTCGGTCCACTAGCTAGTGACGTTTTTATTAAATTTATACATTGTTGTTCTATTGTAATTAATTTTATAGGTTGCCTGAAAAAATAGAAAAAATATTCAACAAAATGTTGCAACACTTGAAAATATAACATTTTTTTCTTACCAATCCAAGTTTGCAATATTTTTGAGTATTTTTCATGAACATGAATGAGAACACCAGGTTTGATTTTTGTTAACATTACTATTTTCATGGATGAAAAGAGTGTATGAGGTATGTAATAAACTTTTGTGATCAATAAAGACTTAGATATAGATCACAAAACTTGATATTACTAATTATAGCTGATTTATTTTTAATGTGTTACATTACCTTCATAGACTGCATAGTTCATTTCAAATTAATAATCATAACATTATTAATCAAAAACCTAATAACACCAAAAGCAGAAAATCATGTTGATAATTACATCAGTTTAGTCACTTTTAAGTACTTATTTTTGAATAAATGTAAATTTTTGATTCGAGTTTCCACCTTTTTGTCTATTAGGTCTTCCTTTCACAATTATTGATCACTATTGTAATGAAAACATTTTTCATTATCGTTTTATATGTACAGGTAGCAAGGTCTACTACTATCATTTTTCATCATAAAATACCCAGATTGTGAAAACCCTCCACTTTCGTAATACTTTCACCAGATTCGTAACAAATAGCAAAAATTTTTCATGAATATAGGTTTACACTACTAATGTCTTTCGTACAAGATAATAATAGGTTCTCTGAAATAGGTAAACAATAACTACATCAAAACAATCGTTTATTATTTAACAAAATTTTAACATTTTAGTAGTAACACTTAAATTATTTAGAAATATTTCA
Organism: Eumeta japonica; assembly: GCA_005406025.1. Taxonomy (NCBI): domain Eukaryota; kingdom Metazoa; phylum Arthropoda; class Insecta; order Lepidoptera; family Psychidae; genus Eumeta; species Eumeta japonica. Next base: position 163,932 of record BGZK01001063.1, read on the forward strand.
CGGCTTGGAGAAAAAATCATGCTATTGTGTCTATTTGATGAATAGCACTTTAACCACATAGAAGTTTATAATCTATCCTAACCAACTCTTACATTATTCAATTATTATAACTTGGAAATCCCTATTAATACTTGTTACCCAATACATCTTTAAAACTGGTCTACAAAACGATCTATAAAATTTTTGTAATGCAAAAGGAAAATTTTACGATTAAATACCTGTGGTACTTTGAAAGGGCCATCTTTGATGCATTGTTCAGAACTAGTTAGGGTCTGGTTTCGAGGTGTGCCTGGTGTCCTTGGCTGAGACTCTATATCACTGCAAGACTCCAAAGTTTGATCTTCATCACTCTGAAAAACATTACAGTAATCTTAATTCTGATGTACATATATTTTTTTTTTGTATCATTATACTTGCTAACTAAATGATATGTAATAAAATAAAATTGATAACCAGAAATTAAAAAAAAAAATAATAAATAAACAAGCTAGACTATAAAAATGTTAGTACTTGTATCAACTAATAGTAGTTACATGCAGTCATAGATTTATAATACTGATTGAAAAATATAGGTAATATGAGTGTTAAAATATTTTTTATTTCCTTCTCTTGTGGTTATTTATAACAATCTCAAAGTTATCTGATTTATCATGAAATTAAACACTAAATAAAAATATATAAAATCCCATACTATTAAATGAGCGATTCATATATGTGTATGTGTATGTACATGTATGTATATTATAGACCACACTACAAATGTGTCATAAACAGCCTTAACAAATGTGATGACAATGTTGCTCTAAAGTACCATTTTATAGGATTTAAACTAATTCTATTGTTGCTTTTGATTCCGATACAAATACCACTACATAAATACATAATAAATTTTGCAATTGAATATTGTTGGAAATGAATACGTGCAACTTTTCCCAAGTGCAGTTATTTATATTCCCACAGCAAACTCTAATGACGCAGAGCAAGTTCTGACCGTTCTGACAGTAGCTGACCAACTGGTCAGCTACTGATTATGAAATCTTAACAAAAACATAGAATACCTTTTCGATGGTAATGAATTTTAATATATATTTTTTGATTGATTTTAAATAAAATGTGTATATTTTGATTATTTTAATAATGATGACAATAAACTGTAATCATTTTGATATAAGTGTATAAAATTATATATCCTCGGAATTGTCACTTATTTTTATATCTGTTATAACACCACCGCCTGAGTGTGCATTTCTAGTAACTAGAGAGAATCATAGAAACCAAATTTATAACATTGATTTAGTGTACATTTTTAAAGATTTTGACAAGACTTCTTCAATTTCTAGATTGTGTTACAGTTATTTTTCTACACCATCAACAAAAAGCAACATTTTCTGAGTAAAATTCAGGAAATTATATTTTCTATAATGCCAATATGGCGTCAAATGACTGCCATCTTAAGATTTATGTATTCTCATATCGCTATTGTTTAACATTGTATCTGCCAATGTGTTTTCGCTCTTGAGAGCATAGTAAAGGAATAAACTTATTTATTTACACACATCCATAACTCAATAAACACGCTATTTTTGTTTGGTGTAGTGTAACAATAAAAAAATAGTGGTGAAATATTTATCTATTACAATAGTTTGATTCCTATTCAAATGTTAAAATATTAAAATCAGCAATTAAAGTCTCATTGCAAGTACTACATTGTAAACACGTAATCAAATTGATAATTTAAATGGTTGAAAAAACCAAAACATAATCTTAAAAAACCTATTCAGTATTACTTAGTCGTGAGACTTCTAAGGATTTGTATAACTTGGTTATAAAAATATCTTTAGTAGCAATCCAAACTCAATCTATCGAGTTCAAAAACCAATGAAATAATTAACTAATTTTGGTGTCAAAGCACCATCATGGATTAAATCTACATATACACTACTGATAAATACATTATCTTCAAATCACAATATAATAATTGTTTATGTATAATCATTTATCCTTACACATAACAACATTGGAAAAAACTAGCAGTCAATTTTGTTTGCACATATATATTAAATTATAAAAGAATAGCTTGACTGAATTCAATCTTTTATTTATAAACCATTAGGGCAGTAGATAGTAGTACAGAGATCTATAAAAGACCAGTGCCTATATCACAATAAATATACACTGACTGGCTTGACATTCATAAAGTTGTTCATCAAGGATATGTAGCATCATTACGTTTGTTGCTAATGGCTAAATTTGTTTAATTTACAAGCAACATAAATAATATAAAAAATATTTACAGGAACATCATCGTGAGTCGGACTATATTCTTCATCAGATTCGTCAGGTAGTTCTTGAGCGATTAAAGCTTCAACTTCAGGTCTAGTTTTTACAGGAATATGTTTGATAGGTGTTAGTTCCCAATTTGGTGATGGTTTTTTTAATTGTCTGTAAAAATTAACAAACCATTAAATTAACAAACTATTAAATTAAAAAATATATAAGTTAACAAAAATATAATTATATGATAAAAAAAGCTAAGTGGGACTTAGCAGTATACCAAAGAAATTTACTTATACCAACATATTTGACATATACCCCAAATTAATACAATTAATACTCATTTTTGTGGGTAAATTAATGTTATAACTTTGAAGGTCAAAACAATGCAGAAACTATGATATTCAAATTGTCTTTTATAATATTAAAAAAGTTTGTAACAATAATAAGAATGATAATACTAAATATCACATACCCACCTGACCCGTATTCATGAATGCCTTTATGCATTCACTCATGCTATATAGTTCTATTTTATTTATTATTTAATAGAAAATGACATTCACAGTAATTGTATAGTTAATTTGTATAGTTAAGTGCAGCATTTTCTCATCATATATTTTATGAGTTTAATCCACCAGCACCATTAAAAAAAATTACTAATCTTTCATTTGATATTAATGAGAAAAAACATAGATCTTAATGTAACTTATAAAATAAAAATCTACAAGTGTGCAATTCACACACAGTAAAAGCGAAACCTCAGAAAAATAACTTACGAGAGAATAGTAAGTATAGAGTATCAGGAGTAGGTTAATTGTAAGGTTTACTTTTTAAATAATATTTTTAACACGTTTTTAAGTTATTTTACATCTTAATGGGATTATATATGTGATCTGTGAGCAGTAGGAAACAAGAATGAAAGAATTTAGCCGGATACGTATGATGAGTCGGCCCCCAAATGGGAATCGATATCAAAACTTATATTTTAATATTGACTTGATGTTCAAACACGATTTATGTACTTTTCGTGACTGACTTCCGCTTTGACTTTGAGATAGAGAGCAAAATATCCGTGTGCTTGACTATTACTGAATGTGATATATCTCTGAAGCTAATTAAGATAAAGAAGTGAAACTAACGCGAGGTGTTAGGTTACATTACAATGTATATCATGTATATTTTTTTATAATTTTAGAATAAAAAATTATATTAAAAAAATTAAAAAAAATCATGCTTTTTTTTTCTGAGTTCTCTGTGACTTACAGTCACGAAATTAATATATGTTATGCTCCTTTGTGTGCTCTATTACCCATAAAAATTGCGTGAAAAACAAGTTGGTGCAACACATAGAAAAAAAATTATATGTGATTTCTGTCTTATGGTATACCCCTGTATTATAAAGTGCACATTACATCATTGTTTATTAATTGTAGATAGTACGTATGTACAACACCAAAAAAGTGAAAATAATTATTATCAAAGAAGATTGTATTTAGGACAAAAGAAAACACACTTATGTAAGCCATTTACAATATGTATGACGAATGGTTTTGTTATTGATTTTGCTGGACCTTTTTACAGAACTCTAAATGATGCTTTAATTATGAAAGTTATTTTAGAGAATCCTTCAGGCCTAAAATAACTTTTGTTACCCAATGATACATTTATTGTAGATCGCGGATTTAGAGATGTCGTAGAGTTTTTGAATGACAAGGGTTTCAACATTTTTATGCCGGCTTTTAAAGGTAATAAACTTCAACTCAGTATAGAAGAAGCTAATATATCGAGAAACATTATGAAAATCAGGTGGGTAGTAGAAGCTGTTCACGGTAATATTTCCCAAAAGTATAAACTTTTACATCATTCTCTCAATAATAAGATGTTACCAAAGTTGGAACTGCTATGTAAAATTATTGGTTTTCTGCACAATACTTATGAGAAAATACTTAATTCGGATGGTAGTTTAAGTGACATTATAGTACAATATATGAAAAGTAGAATAGACATAGAAAATACTTTGAGTTAAGGAAAACAAAGTCAGCGTTGGAACCGAAAAAAAACTACACTGAAATGTTTAACGGCATCTGAACAACTTGATTTTCCACGTTTAACTGAAGATCAGCTCAAGATTTTATTCACAGGCTCATATAATTTTAACAAGCTATATTTTACTTGGCCGAAATAATGGAGGATCAAAATAATCTCTCAGTACAATATGTGAAATCAGCACCTAATATCATCAAAGGAGAAGTAAAATCAAGACATATAAATAGAAAAGTCTATCGAATTTACATTCACTATATTTCCGAAGGTAATGACTACAATAGTATTCTTCGTTATTGCTGTGATTGTCCCAATGGCGAACGTACAGCGGGATGCTGTTCTCATGTAGCAGCTATTATTTATTGTCTATCATTTAGACGATATTTGTCCAGAATCGTACGTCCTACTGAGGTCCTAACTAAGTTATTCGTGACTCAAAGTGTTCTGATTGTAATTAATTGCAACAGTGACGATGATCAATACTTTGTTTCTTGTATTTTGATTGACACGAAAAAGTAATAATAATAAATATTGAACACTGGCTGTTTTTTTTTCATTTCTTTTTTAACTGTTATGCAATTTCTTAAGACTATTTACTTATGTTTTAAAACAAGCTGATGTGAAATTTCGAAAAAAAAACAATGATGTAATGTGCATCTTATAATACAGGGGTATAATACCATAAGACAGAAATCACATATAATTTTTTTTCATTGTGTTGCATCAACTTTTTTTTCACGCAATTTTTATGGGTAAAAGAGCATACAAAGGAGCATAACATATATTAATTTCGTGACTGTAAGTCACAGAGAACTCAGAAAAAAAAGCATGATTTTTTTTAATTTTTTAATGTAATTTTTTATTCCAAAATTATAAAAAATATATGTGATATACACTGTAATGTAACCTAACACCTCGCGTTAGTTTCAGAGATATATCATTCAGTAATAGTCAAGCATACGGATATTTTGCTCTCCATCTCAAGGTCAAAGCGACGGAAAAGTATCTTGTTTGAACATCAAGTCAAATTAAAACATAAGTTTCTATATCGATTCCCATTTGGGGGCCGACTTGTCATACATATCCGGCTAAACCCTTTATTGATAAGTAAATATTAAAATACAATTGTGTACTTAAAACCTTTAAGAAAAAATAATAACTTATATTTTATACCACCTATTGGTAAACACCTGTATTATATGTTGAATATACTCAAATTACTGCTTAATACCCGATGATACTCAAAAGCAAGTAAGTCACTGCTTCCACTTTACCTAATACAGTGTTTACCCCCATCACTTTTTGTCACACAAAAAGACTGCGGGTCAAAATTTCAAAGCCTTCCCATAAAAAATTTCACTTCAAAAAATGTAATAATGATGACATATTCATATATATAGGAAAGAAAACCCTTTTCATTTTCACTAGTAGAATACTGATACATGTTATCTCTAAAAGAACTATGAGTGTTAAGTGATTGCATTGTCCTTTCTTATGATCTTTTCATATGTTTTTATTATTGGCACCTTGAATAACTTCTCGCTGTTTCTTCAAAGATGGCAGTACCAGTACATTCATGGAATTTCGAATGGTAACACACATGCAAGACAGTAGTATATTTAACCTTAAATTTCAGTGTATGGTAGTTCACTTTAGTGGAAACAAAGTAATTTTTTCTTAGTACTAAAAATGTCTACTTTTGTGTCAAATAAAGTGTATTTACGGAAAATTTCATTGCACTACTTTATTCAAAAGAAATCTGCAGCTCAAGCACATAGAATTTTTGCTGTGACTGATGATAATAATGCTTTGTCAGATATGACATGTAGAGACTGGTTTCGATGCTTCAAAACTAATGATTTTGAACTTGAGGATAAAGAACGTTCTGGCGCACCAAAAAAATTTGAAGATGAAAAGTTAGAGGAATTACTCGATCATGAATGATGTCAGATGCTAATAGAACTTGGAAAAAACATTACAAGTAGATGAGTCAACTGTTTCAAAACGTTTAAAAGTTGTGAATGTGTGAATTACTGCTTCAACGGCAGAAAAGAAAAGGTTTTTTGCAACGCATCATGACTGGTGATGAAAAATGGATACACTTCAGTAATTCAAAGCGTAGAAAATCGTGAGGTAAGACTGGCCACGCATCAACATTGATGCAAAACCAAACATCCATGGTTTGAAGCTTCTTCTCTGTATTTGGTGGGATCAGCAGGGTGTAATTTATTATGAGCTGCTCAAACCAAATGAGACTATCACGAGGGATCGCTATCAACTTCAATTGATGCGTTTAAGTTGATCCTTAAAAGAAAAACTGCCACTATGCAAGCAGAGACATGACAAAGTGATTTTGCTACATGACAATGCTCGGCCTCATGTTGCAAAACCAATGAAAAGCTACCTGGAAACGCTTCAATGGGAAGTTCTACACCACCCACTGTATTCATCTGAAATAGCCCCTTCTGATTTTCACCTATTCCGTTAGATGGCAAATGGCCTAGCTGACTAGCGCTTTCATTCTTATGAAAAAGCTAAAAAATTCTTGGATAGCCTCAAAAGACATGTAATTTTTCTGACGCGGAATTCATATACTGCCAGAAAGATGGGAGAAAGTGGTCGCTAGTGATGGGCAACACTTTGAATTAAATATTTTAGTTCCTTATAATTTAAATAAAGCTTTTATTTTGGAAAAGAAACAGTGAGAATTTATTCAAGGTCCCGATATTAAAGTTTATACAGTTAAAATTAGTTACAGTAGTTTGTCACAAATATGCAAGCATTAGTTTGAATAATTTTAAGATTATCAATGGGTTGGTACAGCATTCATCTATGTTTGTGGATGGTGTTTTAGTACATTTATTACATCATTTGTTAAAATTAATATTACACATGAGAATGACTGACTCTTTCAAATTTAAAAAAAAAAAATTGTAATAACTAATTGTACTTGTATGATCTAATTATAACATAATAACATCTTCTAATAAATATATAAAGTACTAACTTTGCTTTTGATCTCGTTAACTTTACACTTAAATTATCTTCTTCATTGCCAGATCCTTCTTCTTCTCGTAATTTTACAATGGCAAGAACATGATCGTTTAATACTACTTTCTATAACAAAATCAAAAGTTTAGACAATAATAGTATAGAATGGTACATACAATACCTATTAAAAAAAATATATTCTCACTTTCAGTAACTTTTTCATACCAGTATCATTGATATTATTTTTGGCAGCTGTGGCCTGAAGGCTCTTTTCAACTTCTAAACTATTTGCTGGCAGTTTGCTTATATCCTCGTTACTGCTGTCGCTGGATATCCTAGAAAACAATCTGTATATTACTAAATGTATATAATCATTTGTTGTACATAGTTCTATGATCCCACTGCTGAGGTATACCCTCATACAATTGTTACTTTAGATTGAGGGGCTTGGGTGATGAATTGTGTAAGGTGTCCTGGTTGGGTGCTACCGACGAGCGCAGTTAGATGCAATAACATCGTTCACGACAAACGGCTTAACGTGCTCTCCATGGCATGGTCCGCATACTAAGTTTTAAATTAAGTGATGCCAATATTTATTTCGCCTGTGGTCAGTATTTGCACCAGGTACTCTCTGAGCGGAACAGATTTTCCAAATTGCTCTTTGTAGAATATCGCATTTATACTAATAAAATGTTATGTGGAATAATTGTATGTAGATATTAAAGCATAAAATCATTATAAAAATTAACTTAAAAGCTATTCTCGAAAGCCGCACACCTTTTTCCTTTTCGCCCCTTTTTAATAACGCTTTTAGAACTTGAATTGTTAGTGTTAGTTTTCCGTGGGAATTCTTGTGTATCACTACACTCTTCCATATTAATTATTTTAAAGTAAACAATTTAAAAAATCTACATTATGTTCTTGAAAAAATACATTCACTTGGTTGCTTTCCTATATATTCTATATCAATATTTTATTAGCACAAGTCAAACACATCAGTTTTGTTTCTGAGGTGCTGATTTGACAAGTAATTAAAATTGTCAAAATTTTGATTTTCATAACAGAATAAAAGTTCTTAACACAGTGTTGCCAAAATATTTAGGGTATGGATGAATCAACATTTGGTAAATAAAACGTGCATTGTAATACTTATACCGTGAAATCCTACAACACCGCCCGCTTTTTTCAATTTTTCGATTATAAAAAAAAAAACGCGTTTTATGGAAAACCATAGTTAATTACACTAATAAACCTAAAAATAAACCTCGAAATTAAATTATAGTGCTGAAATTAAGACATAAGTAATTAATTATATACGGCAATATTGTGACGCAATCTTCCAAAAGGAAAAAAAACATCCTATTAACCAAAAATCGTCTCCTAAGTTTTTTGGACAAAGTTAGGTAGCCCTTTATATTTCCTTTATATAAATACGTCAGAAGGGTCAGGGTTATCAAAATATAAACAATTATGAAAAATATTTGTTTTCTTTAAGGAAACACAGCGCTCTCAATATTAGCGATTATTATCATTACGATTATAATACATATACTTTCTTAGAACAGTGAAACTATTTTAAAAATTCAAAACAATGAAACTTTCATTAAATCTATTTTTTTAACTATGCAATCGTCAAGTACATCATCTTGGTTTGACAAATTTTTAATCTCCTTTCTTTGTAATAGTTTTGTAAAAAGATATGGTATATCTTTTCTCAGCACACTATAGACTAGCTAACTCAGATTAACTCGCAATAAGTTAATGCTATGTGTTTGGTAGGATTTGAAGGGTATTATTCATTAAATGTCCATGTTTTCTTTAAAAGCGCCATCTGTTAGATCGTGAAATGCAAATCGGTGTTTTCTTTAAAAGCGCCATCTAACGATCGCAAAATGTAAGTCTCTGTTTTCATTAAAAGCGCTATCTAACGATTGTCAAATGCAAGTCAGTGTTTACTTTAAAAGTGCCACCTGTTAGATCGTGATATGTAAAGCCATGTTTTATTTAAAAGCACCCTCTGACAATAGTAAAATGTAAGTTACTGTTTTCATTGAAAGCGCCATCTGTTAGAACGTACAATGTCAGTGACGGTTTTCTTTAAACGTGCCATCTGTTATATCGTAAAATGTAAGTCAGCATTTTCTTTAAATGCGCCATCTGCTATATGGTAAAATGTAAGTAACTGTTTTTATTAAAAGCGCCATCTGTTAGATCATAAAATGTCATTGTTTTCTTCAAAAGCGCCATCTAACGATCCTAAAACGTAAGTCACTGTTTTCATTAAAAGCGCCATCTAACGATCGTAAAATGTAAGACAGTATTTTCTTTAAATGCGCTATCTGTTAGATCATAAAATGTTAGTCGCTGTTTTCTTTAAAAGTGTCATCTGTTAGAACGTACAATGTCAGTCACGATTTTCTTTAAACGCGCCATCTGTTAGATTGTGAAATATAAATCAGGATTTACGTTAAAAGCGCCACCTGTTAGACCATAAAATGTCAGTCCTTCCTTTAAAAGCGCCATCTAATGATTGTAAAATGTAAGTCCATGTTTTCTTTACAAGCGCCATCTGTTAGATCGTGTTAATGTAAGTCAGTGTTATCGGTAAAAGTGCAATCTGTTAGGTCGTAAAATGTACGTCAGTGCTACCTGTTATCGTCAAATATTACAACTTTGCTAATCCTGTCGATATTGCTCAAACAGCGAAATTAACTTGAAACGTTCCTAACTAAAAACGTATTTGAAATATCACTGTTTTCTCTTTTAAGTAGAAAACTAGACTGTTTTCTGGCAGCACTGAGCCTTTATAACTGACCTAATGTCAGTCAGTTGCTCGTCATTTCATATCAAAAAAACCTCAAATTTGGTGATGCCAATTTTTCTCTAGCTAAAGGATAATACTGCGCTTTGTCGCCAAAAACTACACTTAAATGGCTATTAGTAAAACCTAATATACACAGAATTAAAATTAATTACTTATTATTTTACCTATATATTTTCATTCATTTATAGAATTCCAAGGGACAATTTTAGCAGGAATATATCGAAACTAGCAATAACAGTAGAAAAAGAGTGAATAAATATAATATAAAAATGAAGGAAAATGTGATTTGCGTGAATAGTAGAACTTCTATATCACAAAAAATAAGAATAATTTTTACATATTTTTATAAGAATAATTTGGTATATTCCAACTAAGAATGTAGAGACCCTGGAACATCATCAGCGGACAATAAATTCGAGAACTGAATATTTATTTTTCACGTGCTTCATATAAAAATAAAGAAAATATCTGGCCAATTTTTTAATCATGGCTTAATCCACATGCAAAGTGACTAAACGAATTAAAAAATTATAATAATTAGGTCACTAAAAATGTGAAAATGAATTTAAAAAATATTAATAGTTAAAATCTATTTAAATAATTACTCAAAACAGGCTTCAAAAACAACTGATTGTTTTTGGAGTCGGTTCCAAATGTTAAATATTGAGTCAAAATAGAAAACTTTTCTAAGGAGACATAACTCGAACCAACTCCAAAAAAAAACTAAGTAGTTGATTTTGAAATCTGTTTAAGTAATTAATTAAATGAGTTTTTTAAAGAAACTTTATTTTTTCGGGAAAATTTACTTTATATATTCATTGATCCTAATGTTGTTAAGCTTTTAATTCTGATCTCAATATTATTGCTAATTTCGATTTCTATCACTCTTTTGATTCCAATCATGGCTCCACGCTCCACATTCAATTCCAACCCATTTCGTTCTCAATTTCGCTTTGATTGCGGCTTTCGTTTCAGATTTGTGATTAGCTTTTAATTTTAATACCGCTACGACTCAGTTATGATTTACACGAAGACGGGGCAAACGTTAATATCAAAAAAAATATGTATTTGTAGCTTTCTATGAGTGAATGACTTTTTAAGATCGTTGTAGTAGTAACTACGATTGAATAATAGAAATGGGCGAAATCAAGGATAATCGCTAGTAGATATTTAAAAAAACGCATGCAAAGAAACGCACTACAGATGAAAAAAAACTATGTTACATTTTTTTATATTTTCCACACAAAGTAGCTAGAAGCACTTTAGTCGCCTATAACTAGACAAATAAGTAGGTGTGTCAACTATTACTCTTAAAATAGTGTAAATTAAAGTGCATCAGCAGAGCGTATTTTCATGCCACTTATGCCCTTTTGTTGTAAAGCTCAATTTTTCGGCAATAACTCAAAAAAGACATCCGATCACGTTCAAAATATTTATTAAGTGTTACCTACCTTTGAGATTTTTTTTATAAAAACGGTTTAAAAAAAAATGAAAGGGGGGGAGAGGATACAATTTATGCTATTAAAACATGTATCATACATTGATATTTGTTGAAAAAGTTTTTTTCTGCTTCTCTTAGATGTATGGATAGCCTCCCTAGAAATGTTTATTGTTATTATTCAACTACCAAACTAAGTAGCGGTTTATACAAGAAATCTATGCTTCAAATTTCATTTATACAGATTTGGTAGTTTTAAGTAAAATGCCTGTGACATACGGACGGACGGACATGATGAAACTAAAAGAGTTCTGTTTTTGCTATTTTGGCTCAGAAATCTAAAATAAGAGGAACCCATATTGAAATTATGTTAGATCTTATGTTAATTCATATTTTTTCAAAGGGTTCCTGCATTTCAACAGATAAGATGCAAATTCTTATTCAAGAAGACGTTACTAAACTCTTTATATTAGTGTGCAATGGCAATAAAGCAGCATTGATGGTATCAACACAAAATCATACACAATCAGAAAATGAAATTAGTTAATATACCTATCTAGAAACATTAGTCTTGTCCGAGGTATACTACAACCATATGCGGCTGAATAAAATGTGGTCTTATACATGTTTTTTTATTTTATTTATAAATAGCTTATCAAACTATAGGTATAATGAAGAAATCATAAATAATCCCATTTCAGAATGACCTTTTACATAAAACTTTTTTGTATTTGTAATAAATAAGTCTCTAAGGACTTTTTCAACGAGAAGATATATCATGAATTTCTAATAGATGGCGAGTCATTCCAGCACTTTGTGCAGTCTAACCAAGGTGCAGCTTTTTAATTTTCACCACAAAATCTGCGCCTTTTTGCTGTGTACTGATGGCATTTTGAACACTATCATACAATACGCTAGTAAAAGTAGTAAGTATACTTGATTATGAGAATTGTTAAATCTAAAACATTGGGAATCGTTTGACTTCAATAAAGAATTATGGAAAATTGATAAGTTTCATTTCCTATTTTCTCTAGACTTGTTTGTTGGCAAGTGCTCAATTACATATGATTATGTAATACTTGCCCTAATTACACAATATATTAAAGGATACAATTTATTATAAAATTTATTGAAGAAAGTTAATTGAACAGGTCATAACTTTTATTTTATATTCTCATTTTATTAAATTATAATGTTACAGATTGTATGAAATGTATGACACTTATAATCCATATAATTATCAACAGTGAAATTAAAATTGAAGGAACAGCATGGGAATCAATGCCTAAGCTGAAATTGAATGCGAGTCTGGATTTAGAACAAAAAGGGTGATATACCAGAACTGTAATTAGGATTGATCAATTTTAACTCGCTAATGGGTCTAATGGACCCGGCCCTTCGTATTTCGTTCGATCTTAGTCGTCAGTTAGCGCGCAGCGTTTGAGTGCTACAGATGTAAAAAGTGTGTATAGGTCCGCTGGACCCGGTAGCGACTAAACATGTGTTTTCTACAATGTTATTACCATTAAACAAGTTTTTTTTTTACTTTGATTCATAAAAAAATGGCTACAAATAATCCTTCGAGACCTAATGAAAATAGAGTAACGCCTCAATAAAGAAATAGAAATTTAAGACTGTTTTGAGACTTACTTAGAAACAAGGAACAATGAGTGGACAGTGTGTTGTGATATATATAACGAAAAGAAAAATAGACAAACCAAAGTTTTGCGCATAAAATTCAATATACCAATTTGTGGAAAACACATGAAGCACGTTTGTTCAAATTGCTATAACTAAATTTGATGTTGAAAGAGAATGAAAAATGTTGAAATGAGATTTTATCCCAAAGAAGATATTTATGTCCAAAGTTGTTTTGGTTTTTTTTCCATAACATTTGATCTCTAATTGCAATTTGTGTCTATGTAGATTCATCATAATAGTTTAAGAAAATGTAGATTTAGTTTAAAATAAATAATTACACAAAATATAACAATTACCTTTAATCTTGTCATAAAAGTATGGTAAAATCCTCTTATTTTTATACTAATTTTTTACATAAGTAAAAACAATAAATATTAGTATTTGATTGAATTTCTTTATTCACATAATATCCCCATAATAAAATAAACATTTACTTTTGATGAACAGTTTTACAATAAATATATGATATCATATTGGGTCCAACTCACCCATTAGCATTATTTGTATTACAAATTTTAATGTGAGTCTTTAAGAGTTAATAATGGAGGAATTCATTTTATGTCCACATGCATGAAGCTGTAGACGGAAGCTGTCAAGCATAAAAAAATCTGCAATACATAATTATTATCATGTTTTAATAGCAGATTCATGAAACTCTGCGAGTAATTGCTTCATATCTTCAAATCCGGAAAGTTGTTGAGCTTCTTTTAGTCCCAACCACTTAAAATCTTGATGCTCGTCAGACAAGTTTATTGCTGAATTGGGAGCTTTTAATTTTGCTAGCCAATACACAACAACCTTCGGTTTGTCATTTACATTATAATGTAAAGTTTTTGTGATATTTTTATAAACCTGTAACAAAATATAATTATAGTATGTATGCAGCAATAGTAAAAAATAATTCTTGAAAATCAAATACAAGTACATTTTTTCAACAGACTGGAACAGCAGTACAATTTTTTAAAGTAAAAATTGCATTGAAATTTACACCAGAAGATTGTGATATAAACTTCAATGCAATTTCAAACTTACGAACTAGGAAAGAATAAAGAGGTGGGTTCATCTTTTACATCATTATAACAAATTAAAATCACTATGGGTCTTTCTTTGAAAAAATAAAAATGGTTGATGACAGTTACTGCAACTGAATATATGATTGATGATGGAATTGAAAATAAAATTACAATGGATGAAATTATGAGAAAGCTCTAAAAAACATATGAAAGTTATTAGTTTATGTTTTCTTTTATGTTAACATAAAAATATATTTCATGTATTTATATACTAAATAATGATTTCATTTAGTATAATACTAAATATAATACATACTTGGGGCTTGGAGTGGCTGGGTATAAATACAACTTTCATAAAATGGCACTTTATATCATAAAAAAATGTTAAGAGTAATTGCTATACTTGTGAGCTACCCTCATTAAACTATCAAAAAAAACATAAGACATTATTAAACTATTATTAAAGTCCACAAAATGGTTTGCCATTGGTGTTCAATTATGTAAACATATTCTTATTTTGGTAAGAGTATTTATATATACTCACATAAAGCAAGCTGAAGTGTCCATATTTTTAATTAGGTTATTTTATTAGTTTCAAGAGCAAAAAAATTTAATAGAAATCTCATTATTTTATAGACTATTATTAATATTTTTGTGTTACATGCTGTTTCATTTTGAGTAGATCTCAGACCACATGCACTACCTTTCTCTCATCACATCCCACATAAAGTTAAATGATGATATTATCATATTCTGAAGGGGGGTATTATTAATAATGTTAAAAATACTTTATAGGTAGTCACTAAAATGAAAGTTAGCTACAATTCTTGAACATTTTCATGCATTTTGTATTGTAAAGGTGCAACCTGAACATTTGTCTGGGTGTGTCTAAGCCACAAGCTTTGAAAGTTGTTAGTGTTTCCTACTTGTAGCTGTATTTTGACTCCGCCACCCATGAAAACTCGACCACAATCACTATAAAGAATTTATAGGCATAAAATTTAGGTAATGTCCTAGTAAGTCAGATATTGATTTTGAAACAATTTGACCAAATATTAAAATATTAATGATGTGCTTGCAGAAGATTTGTATAATGAAATATGTATAGCAATTTTTAGAGTAACAACATACCGGAGTTAGCGATTTCAGTGTTATCAGAAACCACAAAGAACAGACAATGCTATTACTAGATAGACTTATAAATGTATACATAAAAATAGGTAGTTATATTTACATTACAGCATTTACCTCTAAATCATTTTCTGACAAACCTGCCTCTTCCTTTGTTTCTCTAAGTGCTGTAACCCAGTCTGATTCACCAGGATCTACATGACCTATGTTAATAAAAATAGATAAGAATATTCCATTTCTCACAGAAATTAATATACATAAAAATATTATTATGTTCGCTAAAATCTGCAATCTATTTTAATGCTTTTCAAAAACCATATAGAACTTTTTAAAATGCCCGTTGTGCTTACATAGCAAATGAGCTTTAGAGGCATTCTGTATGTAACTTTGATATTTATAACAGTACTACAAGCAGTATGGAAAACATGTATATTTTGATAGGAAACAATACACTTGTGATGACATTGCGGAGGATTGATTCCACCAATTTAATAAAAAACTATTATGATTTTAAAGGTGAACTACATCAGAGAAGACCTTCAGTAATCAATTCAGAAATTAAATAAAATGTAAGTAATGATATTCCACATTGTATTATATGTAATCTTGCATATTAGCATGAATGTTCTCAGTATGGTGGTCAACGATCTTCAAGAAAAATTTGACAAAGTAGAATGAGGGCGCAACCACATGACACCATCATCTCAATGAAAATTAATATGTGCAATGAGAAGTGGGTATGTGATTTAAATCATAAATAAAAAATTCAACAACTTGATCCTCATGAAAAACCTTAGTGGCTCCAAACCGAAACTGATGGAAAAAAAGCAATGTAAAGTGTATAATGGGAATAAGCAACATAATACATATGGAACTTCTACCCACTTATTTCACATTGACTGCTTCGCAATTTGATTTAGTAGCAGAAAAACTCAAAGGCAATAAAGACAAAATTTATTTTCTACAAAATTATTGCAGCTTGGTTGGACTATACTCCCACATTCTCTGATGTTGCACTAACAAATTACCACTTGTTTGGGTCATTTAGTTCATCATTTGAAAAAAAATAGATGGGGAAGATCTTAAAATGGAATTCATAATTTTTTTATTAACCCATAAAAGTTTTATGAGCGTGGCATTCTGAGGTTCAATAAAGTCGTAAATTCTGATAATATATGCACTACAGTAATACCCCGAACTTATGCGATAGGTGGAACCAAGCACTATCCGTGTGTGTCAAATTTGCGTAAGTTGGGGTACAACTTTGCATATAAAGACATACACAGTATGTTATTAATTGGGATCAGAGACTAAAGAAAACAATAATTTAGGAAATAAATGTGTAACTAATTGTATATAATATGACATATTATATAATTATTAATAGTATAAACACAATCCAAAGTTATTTTGATGTAGAAGGTTTCATAAAATCTAACAAAGTCAGCTGACGAGTCAATGATTTTTTCTTCTCCTGTAATAACTTCTCGTAGCATGGTAGTAATTTTTTTATTCCTTGTTTTGTAGCAGAAATGCGCTCTTCGTTGGAGTCTATGCTTTCTAAAATTGTTAACCTTTTTTCAATTGAACTGAGGGCTTCTGTCAAGTTTCCAACTTGACCTTGACTGCGCGACGTTCATACAAAAGACAAATAGACGAGAAAAATAAAAAAATCTTGTAACTCCGAAATCGCGTATGGCGAGGTATTGTAAGTCGGAGTATTACTGTACTGACTTGTCTGTAGTACACTGTCACGTAATCGATATTTTAAGGAATAATAAATAAATATATTTTATGAAATGATGGATTTGTTTGAACTAAATAATATTACCTTTAGGAGGTGTCCAATGATGAATTCCGTAAGATGTTTGCAGTAATAGAAACTCTACGAAATCATTCAATTTTCTAAATATCACTAAACCTGCCGCACGAGTCGCAGTCATAACTAAATCGATAGTCTAGAATCTAGAAGAAGTAATTAAATTAACTCGTAGGTAAGCGTGATTGAAAAATAGCTTTTTAGAATGTAGATCAAAAATAAGTTAATCACGATACAATGTAAAATTCGAGGTATCAAAATAAATTCCGAGCTTCCGCTCGGAATGTATTTTACCTACAATTTCTTTTAAATTAAGTTCTGAACACATGAAACGGACCTTCAACCATGGGCCTTAGCTCAATTTTTGTTTTTATACATGCATTGCATTCACCACATTACAAAAATTGAAGTTTCTCAAAGAATCAACCTCATGATTGTCAATAGTCAATCCATGAAGGTGATGTGATCAGTGTACTTAAATATCATGCATGATCACAAAATGATCATAAATTAAATTAGATTAAATTTTGATTCTAATGTTCCTATTGAGTGTTGCAAAAAAAAGTAAAAATAACAGAGACAACCTAAAATTGTTGAAGTTGTCGTCTATACATTTTTTTTTTTACCTGCATATAACAAAAGAGACAAACGTGGTTTGTTTTTATTCCAAAATTAGTGTATACACTTGAAAAGCCAATTAGTGCTGGGCATAATGGCGCATTCATTTGCAAAATTTTTTTAATGCGTAATTTTTTTTTAAATGTCCGGAAGGTCTTTGTGATTATAAAAGTGTAAGATGACACTTGATATCTTGTGACGTTATTGTTTAAACAATAAAAAAACTATATAGCCCAGAAAAAATGTATTTATTGCAATCAATTATTTTTTTTATATTCTTTATAATATTTTGAATGAAAAAAGTCCTCACACTCATCGTCGTATCTCCAACCCATTAATTGTTATGAATTTTTAAAAACTGAAAATCGTCAAAAATCCTAATGTTCTTGAATTAATTAATATAGTTTAAAAATTAAAATATTATTTTTAATTTTTTATCAAAAATATCAACTATATTAAACAAAAGAGCTTAAGTAGATGTTAAAAATGTTGTTTATTTTAATGTTTTTTTTACGTTATAACAATATGCTTCCTACACGTAGAAATTTCTCACGGATCACAACAGGAATGTTTGTATTCTTTTACTTTATTGAAAAAGTAGTTACGTTTTATAGAGACGTTTGTATTGTACAATCTGTACAGACTGAGACTGTACAATCTCAGTGTCTTTCGCCTTATACAAAACCTTGTCATATAATAAATAATTATTGTAATCTAATATTTCTTCAATTAGATTGAAAAGCGCCTTTTTAAATTCATAATAATTTAACTGCGCAGGCCACCATTCGTCCATAATAAACAATGTATGCCGCAAAATATACTAATGTACGTGTGTAGAGACTTTTTTCCCCTATTGCGACGAGGAGGAAGTAAAAAATGCATAACGCACACCCACACGCTCGTACATGCGGCTGGTGTGGGGTTGAAATCTACTAAAAAATTCCCACTGAAGAAATGGCGAGTCGGAAGTGCTGTTAGTTGAAATGCTGTGACAGCTTTACCGAAAGCGGCCGAATAGCACACAGGGTTGCCGACAGCGCGTGACATGCCCTATGGGCGATTCCATAAGGGATCACGTCAGCATAGGATATCACGGGACACCGACACGGGTCGGGTCCGTTTGTTCTACCCGGCACGGAAGCGGTCTGGTGGATTGGAGTTATATAGTTTAATTAAACCTTAAGCACTGAGGGATACCTAAATTTAATAATGTCCTCAGAGTCGTTGACTTCCATGAGACTTTCACCTGCCGCTGTGAGAGCGTCAGGTGGATCGGTGAGTGTATTCTGTAGCCTACGGATAAAATGCGGAGGAGCACATTGGGATGCGTTTCCACGATGTTGAAGAACCGCTTAGATGCGTCCTTCATAAATTTGGCTATAGTAGGAAGTTCTAGATCCCTGTGAAGTATTGAATTCCGAATGCACCAGTGTGCGTCCGTGGCATCTATACAGAATTTATTCTGGATTACTTGGAGTCTGTCGAGTGCCTTTGGGGCGATGTATACAAAAA
This sequence comes from Eumeta japonica, assembly GCA_005406025.1. Lineage (NCBI taxonomy): Eukaryota > Metazoa > Arthropoda > Insecta > Lepidoptera > Psychidae > Eumeta > Eumeta japonica. The sequence continues at coordinate 183,299 of BGZK01001063.1, forward strand.
CGTGAGACGCGTATGTCATCGCCGTCTTTATGCACATTTTTGTAGATAGTGCGCTTATTGCGCAGTGATAATTTGCTTTTTTCTACCAAGCATAGCACCGAGGCGCCCTGAGTAGAAGATTGCAATTTTCCTAACGCACTCGATATGATCTTTAAAGTTAAGATTTTTCTCGAGCGTGACTCCTAGGTATTTATAATTCAATTGCCACGGAATTTTCCCCTTCAATTTCGAAGATGGGGTATGTATAAGTCGACAACTATTCAACTCCTACGCTTGGCGTATTTAAATTGGCCCTGAACTGACTTATTGGGGTTGCGAAAGCGAAACTATGATGCGAAACCATCGACCCAATTCATCAATGGCCCTCTGAAGTTGGAGGTGAGTCGATTTTTTATGCCTACGGCGAAAATACGACGCGGTATCGTTCGCGAATAACGCTGGATGCCTGAGGACGTACGCGGTATATCGTTCATGTATGCAAAGTACAGGAGGGAAAGAGGGTGGAGCCTTGAGGAACTCCTGCTCTGATTAGTCGTCTAGTCGAGTGTGTGGACTCGTGTCCTAAAAATAGCTTTTTTGTATTTCTGCCCGTGCGAAGGGCAAGGAGGGGCAAAAATCCATTATGGACAGTCCGTGCGCCCGGACGCACGGGGTGTGTCCGACTCTCACGGACTAAAAACCCCCTGAAGCATTACGGCGCTTGCCATTAGTCCGAAGGCTGTTAAGCCCGTGGACTTTTCAGGCTTTATCTAAGCGGCCAGAAGGCACAGGGGTGCCAACGGCGCGAAGGTCAGGAACCCTTCCGGGTTACCCCGACGTAATAATAACGTCCGGGTGAATGTGTTGCCCCGGGAAGAGGCAAAAATAACTAAAACTACCTATTAAGTGTATAATAGATAATAATAAAGACGACGCTTGAAAAAGCGAGTAGTAGAGGGGGTGGCAAAAAACCGCGAAAGGCGGTTATAAAACTAACGGTTCCGGTTGAGGGCGTTATGCCCTTAAATCACTGAATTTAAAATTTAAAATTCAAAAATGACCTATAACCGTTACGTAAAGACGTAACGTAAACTAACTGAATTTAATTCGGAATGGATTAACCATCATTAACAGAGTTTGACCGCTAGCCGTGACGCTGAGCGAAACCCGTCCCCAAAGGGCCGCTGCTGGTCCACATGCGGTCGCACTCACGCAGTTAATGGAAAAACCAATTACGCGCGTAAAAACACGCGAAATAACTAAAATAGCGATCGGCATCGGAGTGTGAAAACTACTGGAGCGCACCCTAGGCGCAGAAACCGTGTGCGGGCTCGGCGTGCAGACGGCAGGGTAACCGGAGCTTCTCGCCGGGACGGACGCCCGTGGCTTAACTGCCGCCGCGCGACTTACACTGCGCGGCACCCCACACACTCGTACACGCGCGGAGCCCGACACTACGGAACGCGGCTCGAAGGAACACTGCCACGCAGTAACACACTAAACTAAACGGGTGGTCCAGGGGACTGAACCGAAGGCGACCGATCGCAACGGAGGAACAACCGGAACTCAAAAAAAATAGCTATTACGGATATAACTGTTTATAATGTGGATGAGACGATCTAGTACTTCGAGAGCGTGAAGTTTATAAATAAGACCCGCGTGCTATAACATATTGAAGGCCTCAGTTACAGATGTATTCGACTAGACGGAGGGCTTGCTGAGGGCATGAATGTATAGGGCGAAAACCGAATTGTTCATCAATTATAAGGCGTTTCCCGAGAAGGTGATCACTTAAGCGAGATTTGAGAATTTTCTCTAAAAGTTTACCAAGACCGCTCACATGACTGATTGGTGTATAACCGGCAAGGACGTCGCGAGATTTCCCCAGTTTATGAATATTTATTACCTCCGCCTCTTTTCAGATGGAGAGGAAATAGCATTTTATAGGGCACGCGTTAAAAATAGTGACCAGTAAGTTTATTAGAAGCAAGGAAAAGCATCTAATATATTGATTGCTGATACCGTCGAGGCCTGGTGCCTTTCTGGTTTTAAAAGACTTAATCAGCGTTTGTATTTCGCTAAGGTGAGTGTGTAGAGAAGAGCGAGCAATACGTTTCCCGTTCAAGAGAACGAGAAATAAAATGATATTTACGACTAATCACAAGGCTACCCGACAAAATTTGAAGGTCGAAATTTTGGGACGGTGAAATTTGACGATTAGATATCTTTCTTTTACTTAGTCTTAACAGAAAAGCAATAAATTCCAATATTTATTACAAAATTGTAATTTGCTTTCAGGTTGTAGGAAAAGGCTTTAATGATATTTAAGTGATATCGATATAATTTTAGAAACTTATTAAAATGTTATCTTGTGCTTGTTGTTTTATCCGTCTGTTACACACTTAGTAAATTACAACTTGACAATGATTGTTTATGATTCCGATCCCGTCCTCTATTTTTATTGTAGCCTTGATTTTTTATTTAAATGGTGATTACAATGTCGATCTTGATCCTTCCTTCTTAAAAATTCTCCTGTTTTGTATTCTAACAGATAAGCTGCTTCTCTGCAAAAGACATTGCTAAGTTTCGATAACGGAGCAGTATAAAAATGAATAAAAGTATTAACCTTGTTTTATATGTTTAAAATGTAAAGAACACTTTTATTTCACACTTGCCTGTTACTTGCAGTAGCATGTAGTATGCAACCCTCTGCAGATCCATGAATTTGTTTTTTTCACTACAAATCCTCATCCAATGAATAGAATATGGACACAATAGAATTGACAGATATATAATAATTAAGTAAGTGTTCGTTTTCTTCTTATCTTAAACAACAATTAATTAGTTACAATTTCTACGTACATTCATGCCAATTAGGCATATCCTCAGGAACATGTAAACAGTCACATCCACCAGGGTGTCAGGTATGTTAAGACTACTTACCCATGCGATATCAGCCATCTCGTCTAATTCTATTATACTATCAAATTTCTTTTTCAGCCCCAATATCATATTGAACACAAATTAAATTTAGCGATAAAATAGCTGACGCCATTGAGTATCATTTGATCTTATCTGTAAAATAAAAATAACAGTATCAATGAAGTATATATACCTAAACACGAAATAAATATCGTTGGCTTTACTGTTTAAACAGTCTTTATTTTTATATCATACTTTCATTGTCTTGGTGCAATTCATTTATTTTATTTAATCTATTGAATTTTTAAAATGCCGGTAGATAAATATTAAATAAACAGTGACCGATTTGACATAAAGCGAATCAAAAAGTTGACAATGTAAAAGCTTAGAACGTTCTAAAAACTCTTCTATTAAAGAAAAAGTTAATTAAAGTAAGCAGAATCACATATTATTAAATACTTCTCACTTATGGAACAAATCAATTCTTAAGGGATTGGTTTGCGACCGGTAGTGCTTATTTTAGATATTGTAAATTCTATTATTCGAAAAATGACTTTCATCAGTCCCTATGAGTCATTGTAAAAAAAATTGATCAACAGTCTCTCATCTTACAAACCAACGACAAAATTATAGCCTGCGCTCCTGGTCCCAGGAAGTAAAGCCTGTACAATTTTCCTTTCTACATAAAATTTACAGTTATGTCGTTTTAAGATTTTTCTTAGTTTTGACGTGTGAATTCTTGTGTTATTTGCAGCTTCATTTCAAAAAGCTTTTGGATAAACCTCAATGTATCCTAATCCTAATTCTTCTGTATCTGTTGTAGATCTTTTTTGTTTGGACTTAAAGCAACCGTATTGACGTAAATTATGAAATAAGCTATAAAATATTTTAAAGCATTTCACGTTGTGGACATTTTAAATGATAACATTTGAGACCATTTGTGGTGTTCCGGTTATTAATAAAATACATCTCAATTAAATTAACTTTCTCTGGATTAGATAACACAGCGAATTTAAAGACAAAGTAATCTCATATGAAAAATACAAGTGAATTTTTTTTTATTATTCCAAATAAACGGACAATTATTATCAGCCAGTAATCAATTAAGTAAAAAAATATAATTGTAATGTTGCCTACAATAATTTTTCATTTGAACACAGAAGAAAAATAATTACTAGCCTATATTTTTATATCAACTAATATCTGAATCAGTAATAACAATTTGTTCAAAATGTAGCCAACTTCCCATGTTCGGATTTTTTTGGTTTAATAAAATCATTTGTTTTCGATGAAAAAGAAGTCGATAGGTATAAAAAAAATTTCATCAATTTAACGATGTATCTGGTAAAGACCGCGGTTGACCAAAACATTAATTATGCAAATTTAATTTTTATCAAAAAAGGCCTAGTTTTTAAATACAGTTTTCTTCTATCTTCTAAATTTTAATATATGCCCATATTGTCCTATTTAAAAAAAACACTGGGTATAAAATTTTCAAATTGCTCTTTTTGGAAAAATGTACTCCGTATTTTCCGAATCATTAACTGTATTAACTCGATGACGATTTTACATGAACACTGCCAACATTTGTGAACTTTTACGTAAATACTCGTTCGGAATCATATGAATTAAGTTTGAAGTGGTTTACTACTAAAAAGCCATAACATCTAGGTTTCTTTAAAAAAAAATATATTTAAATTGCAACTGTCATAACCGGCATTGTGTTTTTAATTTCCTAACTGTCGTTTTATGCTTGATTTTGTGACTGTTTACAATCTCAATTCAATTTCGAATAATAAAATTCTCTCAAATGTTAGATACAGAGTTATATACTTGATTCATTTAAAACATTAAGAAAACTTTACGGTTGTCAAGTTGAGTGATATTTATCTCCGAGTTATGGATATTGCATGAAGCTTAATTCTATTTATTAATATGATGTCGCAAAAGTGGAAATCTGTTTTAACAAATTGGGTAAAATTTTACTGTTACGGTTAAATAGGTCTTTGTTAGTTTTAGCCAAGATAAAATTTTGTGGCTTTAAATAAATATGAATCCTATTTTACGCATGAATTTTTTTTGTTGGAAGTGTTCCAACAATGGCAAACTAAGCAATAACTACACAAACTTGATAATTTATACTTTTGTTTCTTAATAAATTTGAATTTTGTTTTTATGACTGCGCGTTTTACTATTGCAGTATAGTCTTTTTAAAAAAGCTTTTTCCTAATTTCAATTTCTTTGTTTATTATTGATAAATTAGTTTGAAATTATCAACATTTATTATATAAAGAAAGTGATTTGAGAATTGTTTACATAGTACAATATATATTCATATATTGTGTAATATAGACATATGTAATCTAGTTGAGTAATTGGTAATCTTATGTATTTTAGTGCTTATAATTTTTCTGTAGATGTGTACTTTTTTCCTGTCGATTTCTTTTTAGAATTCATTGAAAAATGCTTGACCATTATTTCTTTGTTTATATATAATGTGCCTTACATAAAAAGCATTTATTTTGTAATATCCATAGTATAATAAAGTTAGTTTTTTTCAGATAAACTGTTTCTTTGAAGACAATGAGATCAAAGAAAATATCACTATAGAGTCTTTATCAACGGTTGTTACATATCTACACAAAAACTTTTGCCCCGACGAAACAAAGTCTTCATTACTGGAAGCTACTACATTAGAGGAATTCATTAGTGAAAAATATCCAGTTTTTACATTTGAAAATGGCGAAGTACGAGTAGCAAACGAAACTGAGATATACTATGCAGCATCTTTGTTGCTTTATTTTGTTTGTGTTAACTCAAAGGATGCTAATATCAAAAATGCTATATGTAAAAATCTAAACGATGAACAGCAAGAAATGGTACTGAAGTTTAACAAATGCTTAATGGAGTGTCCATCTATTACCTACAAAGAAGTGGAAATTGCGATATTAGGTATAAACATTCATATTTGATTTATTTCATGTGATTTGGGTTCATCCTGTAAAAAATAGAAAATTTTATTATTGTTATGCATATTACTTTTATGTCCAATTTATTAGTTAGTGATATAGTAAAAGTTTTCTTTGAGTGGTAATTTATATTATATATAAATAATGTTAAAATGTGTTTATAATTATCTAATTTATACAAAAATTTCATTAATAGATTATTAATTAATGACCAGTGAGAGCAAACAATACAGGACATTGAAAATCACAGATAGAATAGAATCACCCATATACATATAGAAACTATAAAGGTTCCGTTTTTTGCCATTTTGGCCCGGAACCTTAAGAAGTGTGCATAATTAATCATTCACATTAATTTCAATACTGTTTTGTTTATGAAATTTTACACTTTTGATACTTCAGAGGCATGTAGAAAAAGCAGCAGCATTATGGAACTACCAAATTCTATAACTGAGACTCCTCCAGCATTACGTTCCCTCCACAATGAGGTCCAAAAATTGCGAGCCTCACTTGACGCCGAACGCTTTGACAAAAATTACTTGCAAGAAGAACTGGCTCGCACAAATTCCACTTTAACAAAAGTTTGTGAGTACAATTATGTAATATAATGCTTATAGATGAATTATTTATAATATTTATTATTGAAAAAATAAGTTTTTTTTTTAATGTTAGCAAAGGAAAGGGACAAATATAAAGAAGAAATTTTGATGTTGAATTCAAGGATTGCTAGTGATTTTGAAGAAAACAATAAAATGCAAACTCAATCTAGTGGCAGGAAGCAAATGAATGCTAAGTTGAAAAAACAACTAGAAGAGATGGAACAGAGACTCTTAGACACACAGCTAGTGTTGGAAGAGGTTCAAAATGAATGTGATACATATAAGTCTAAGGTATAAGAAAATAATTTAAATTTTTGCTTAGAATCAATACTCGATTTCAATATACATTATACACTGTATTATAAACGAATTGTTTCTAAATGAGAGTATTCCAAATTAATTGTAGAGCACCTATGAAACATCTTGACCGGGTTGAGTTTAGCCATGAATAGCGTTACAATAACTGTATTTAGGTCACGGGGGTGCATTATAGAAAGGATGTTCCATTTTTTGTTAACTGTGTGAGTGCGAACTTAACTTCAACCCAGTCAAGATGTTTTGCACGTACTGTAATTAATAACTAAAGCAGAGACCATAAAGACTAAAATGGATTATTATAATACATTTTCTTTGATTTTATATTAATCATTAATAGTAAAGAAATCTACAGAGCGAATATATGTTGGTATATACCAACAAATGGTTGGTAAGGGGTATGTTACAAAATCTTACATCTAATTCAAATTTCCTAAATTTTTAAAAGTGGAAAAGAATTTTTAATTTTTCTTGTCTTTAATTACTTTAATAGTGAATTAAATTAAGAAAAAAAAAATACAATGAAATATCTAACAGTACTAAGGGTAGAAAAATTATTACTTAACAATGATAAATAATAATAAATTGTTGAACCATTCTTTTTTATATAAAACAATTGAAGAATTTTGAAGTACAAAGCTTAACACTCTTTTTATTTTATTATACACTAAAGTGTGAGTAAGAATGTTATACTTCTGTCTTGGATACACGTGTGGAGATTGTATTATTGTTAAATAGCTTTCTGCCCGTGTGGATATAGAATATGTTCCTTTATCTTCTATATGGAGAGACTTTGTTATTAATCCCAATCTTATTCCTACTTCCAATTTTGATTCTGGTACCATTGTTGATTTCAATCTCATTCATGCTCTTGATTCGTATTCCAATCTGACACTCGGTTCGACCTTGATCCCATTATAAATTTCGCTTTCGACCCTGGCTCTCAAGTCTGCTCCTCATTCCATTTTCAATTCCAATACTGCTCATGGTTTCAATTTACACGAAGCCAGAGCAAATGCTAGTTGCTAGTATAAAAATAAAATAAAGGCTGTATTACTCTGGGATATTGTAACTTTCTATGTAAGAAAAAATTTTTATACTCTATACCACACACGCCAATAATAACTTTTTTTCTGACAACCCATTTAAATGAAATAAAGCTTATATTCTGCTCTAAGCAAAGATCTAGCTACTTATGAAAATTGCATTAAAACCGGCTTATGAATTTCAGAGATGTAAACAGAGACAAAAAAATTTAAAACCATTGTTTTCTCTTATCTTTCCCTCTTCATCTTACATACACACCTGCAATGTACAAACACATTAGCTTCTTTTGTTTCATTATATGTATGAAAGAAAATTATGGATAAATAATTAAGTCTAAGGACATCGTATTTTTAGATAGTGTTTGAATGTTTCTAAAAAATGTAATGTAATAAAACTGCCCTAATATGTTGTAATTGATTGTTGACAAATTCATTTTCTGAATCAAGATACTTCATTTCTGATTTATAATTTTTATTCAGGTGCAAGATTTGCAAGTTGAACGTGATAAGTGGGTAGTTTTTGGCGAAACAGAGAGTAGCAAAGTTCAACAACTAACGCAACACTTAGAGAAAGAAAAGTTAGAGAGGGAGTCTTTGCTGCAGTTAGTCTTTGAGCTTAGACAATACAATAAGCAAAATGACTCTAGTCTTAGAGTCAATGTCAATGTACAAATGGTGTAAGTTCTTGTGAGTATTTATAAGCAGTTTTTCTTAATACACTTCTGTTGCGACGATATATGTTGTAGTAACTTCAGTACAAGATCTGACTGATTTTTGTTAATGCGATTTCCATAGTGGCATGTAATGAAGTTTGTGCAAATGTAGTTGAAGTACAACTGGGTGAAGAACGAGCACGCATTACTGCATTAACTGAAAATTTACAGGCAATACAGGTTGTTGAGTTTTGTTATTTATTTTGGCACATACCTTCAATAACTATCTTTTGGTAAAATTTATGAAATATCACTTTTTTTAAATAAAGCATTTAATTACTTATTGATCATATTTTAAAATTGGCTGGCTTATTAATGACAAATTGAAATGTTCTAGGATCAGATGCAATTATTGAAAGAAACAACATCTAAAGAAAAAATAGCAATGGAAACTAAATTATTGGAAAAAACTACAGAAATTGAAAACCTTAAGCAACAACTTAACTTGGAAATCAAAGAAAAAATTAAATTAAGCGAAAATAAAAATAATGAAATAAACAAACTTAGCATTGAACTTAATGAACTACAGCAGAAGGTGAATGATATCAAGTTAAACAGTAAACATGATTTAGAAAATAAAATGAAAGAAATACAAACACTACAAGAAGAAAAGATAAGTTTGATTGAAAGCTTTACTGATAAAGTCACAAAAATGGAAAACACAGTTCAAGAAAAAGACCTTATAATTCAAAATACCAAAATTGATTTGGATACTGAACTAGACTCAAAATTAAAATTGAAGGACGAATATGATAAATGCATTTTAGGCTTGAACCAAAAGGTTTCAGACATGGATAAAGAAATTTTAGAATTGCAAAATATTGTGTTAGAAAAGACCTATGAAGTAGAAAGCACAGTAATTTCCTTACAAAAACAGACAGAGTTATATCAGAATTTAGAATCTGAATATTCAGCTTTGCAGGCAGATTTCAAAGGACAACAACTTAAATTTCAAGAGATATGCCATGACATAAAAGAAAAGTCTGACGCTTTAGAAAATTTCAAAGAGAATCTAAAAAAAAAGGATCATGAAATTTGCCTTTTGACTGAAAATTGTTTTGGACTCACCAAATTTCAGGAAAAGTTATTAAAAAATATAGAAGAATTGAATGTTCATAAACATTCATTAGAAGCAGAGTTGAATAATACTCAAAGCATGTTTTCTGACGAAAAGAATGAATTGGAAATGGCTTTGTCTCAAAAAGATGCTGCTTTGGCAATCTTATCTTTGGATTTAGAACAAGAAGTTAAAATTAAAAAAGAATTAGTCAAGGAAATTTCTCAGTTAAAAAATAATAATCATGACTTATCATTAGAGATTGAAAATAAGGAGTTTGATTTGAAAAATATTAATAATACATTAAATAATAAAATTGAAGAATTAAAAAATGTAATTATCAATAATGAAAACCTAGAACAGTCTCTTATATTACTCAACACAAATAAACAAGAACTAATAGAAAAATTGAAAGAAAAAACTGATGAATTGACATTATGTGAATCTAACTTCAAATCTATTATCGAACAGCTTGAGAAGAGTAAAACAGGTAAGATTACTTATTCTAATAAAAGTAAATTTTGTGCATAAATATATATTTCATAAATGTTAAAAAAATTAAGAACAGTGATGGGTCAGTGGTTAAAAGCGTCATCTTAAAATCAGAAGGTAACAGGTTCGATTTTGAGCATGGGCAATCTATCAATGAGTTTTTGGGTTAATTAAAAACTACTTGCCCCATGCTTCAGAGAGCATTTAAATTGTTTGTTTTAAACACCCTGATAATTAGCAATCTCAAAGGGCTAATGTGGAGGACTTAAGGTCCGAGCTCTTTAGTCTGAAATTAAAGGATTGTGTGGCATGTTTCATTAGTGATTGACATCTCGATAGGCAAATAATATGATGTGACTGTATTCTAAATTCAGTTGAATCTTTTTTGTATTTATGGCTAACTTTACTACATGCATGAAAGCTTTTGACTTGATATAATTTATGTAGTAACGAATTGCAGTAATTCTGCATATTATTAATTCAAAAATTCAAATGGCATTTTGATTAAAATTCAGTAAAGTGTCACCTGTCCCTAATAATAACTATTCACACTGTACATTTACTATGTGAGTACTGATTTCAAAATCGATTACAGCCTACCGATTACAAATCACTGTCGATCTTTACGAACTAAATCTCATCTTCAGTCACGCATTGTAACTATACTGTCTAAGTTGAGTGTTTTGAAATTTCCTACAGAGGTACACTTTTCATAGGTTTGCTTTTTTTAAAAGAAATGTAAAAGAAATAAATTGAACATATTTATATATCAATAAAATAAATAATCATCATGCATTGTTAACTATTAATTACAATTGATATTATTCTTTCATTCCATAAACCGTATTTCCAAGTGGATTTCTTTGAATAAATGAGGTTGCTTGTTTCTCAGAATATAATGCCAAGTATAGGTCAGTTTCTGATATAATCATGTTTTGTAGCAGTAACTAACATCCAAACTTGATCACCGAGCTGTGATTGACAAGTAGCATGTGAGTTCTCGTAAATACAAATTTACATTGTACATTGCCACGTATGCATAGTCTAAATCTTCGATTGATTTAGAATAAAGTCACAAATGCTATATTATAGATGAATTTTTTGCAGTCATTCAAAATGAATACAAGGTTGTTGAAGCACAGCTTAGTGAAGAACGTGCTCGCATTGTTGAACTCATCTATAATTTGGAAACGTTACAGGTTTGTAAATAAACATTAATGGTTGTAATCATGTATGAAATGAATTGGGACGAATGTTATATGCTTATTGTATACCTTAAGAGTAAATTTTAATATTATATGGATGAGAATACATAAATTGTAATGATTGTAAAATTGTTGGTTTGGTATTTTTAGTGAGTCCTTTAATGAACTTCTATTATCTTGATTTTAAATTGTATGGAGTTTTGATAATTGAATATAATTTTACTTAATTTTCTATCAACACACACTCATTTCTCATGATCGTAATATGTCAATGTTATAATTATTATTGTCTATAGGCTCAGATGAGATCGTTTGAAGAAAAAGCTAAAACAGCTACCGAAGAAAAAACAATGTTGCAGACGAAATTGCTTGAAACAACATCCACAATAGAAAACCTCAAAGACCAAATTGACCTTCTAATTCAGGAAAAAAACAAATTGATAGAACAGAACAATTTTGAATCAGATAAATTTAACAAACAACTAAGTGAAATGGAACAAAATATGAACAACATTCTTCAGAGCAGCAAGGCCGAAATGGAATATAAAATGAAAGAAATACAAACACTTCACGATGAAAAATTGATACTGATACAGAATCATAGCATTCAAATCACAAATATGGAAACTGTAGTAAAAGATAAAGAGACAGTTATTGATAGCATCAAAGTTGACTTAGATAGTGAACTAAAATCTAAACTCAGATTGAAAGAAGATTATGAAAAACAAATTGAAAATCTGAACCAGAAATTATCAGACACAAATAACGAAAATATTGTATTGCAAAATGTGTTGTTAGAGAAAAGCGATGAAATAATCAACATCAAAATGTCTTTACAGGAACAGATGAAAGCATGTCAAAAATTAGAAGTTAAGTACTCGAATTGCAAATCACAATGTGAGTTACAAGAGTCCAAATTACAGCAAATATGTTGTGAATTAAAAGACAAATCAGATGCTTTAAGATCATTAGATGAATGTCTTAATAATAACAAAAAAGAAATTAGTGAGTTAAACAAAAAGTGTGCAAAACTGACTGATGTTGAAACAGAATTGTTGAAGGAAATAAGCGAGTTAAACATTCAAAAAAATTCTTTACAAGAAGAATTAGACAATATTCAAGTCAAATTCCATGATGAAAAACATGAACTTGAAATGATTTTGTCGCAAAAAGATGCAGCTTTGGCTGCGACAACTTTTAGTCTAGAACAAGAAATTAATCTTAAAGAAGAGTTACATGAAGAAATCATACAATTAAAACAGATTAATTTTAAATTGTCCACAGAACTTGAACAGGAAAGTAAAGAGTTAGAACATTTAAGATGTACACTAAGTGAACAAGTTGAGAAATTTGAAAATATAATTTGCACTAATGAAAACTTACAGCAGTCTGTTACATCACTCAACAAAGACAAGGAAGAACTTATCGATCAGTTGAAGAAGAAATGTGATGAATTCGTTTTACTGGAGACCGATAACAAAAATATTTCTGTGCAATTTCAGAATACTAAAGCAGGTACAAATTGTTTGTTGTATCAGATGTCAATTTCCTCACAGCTGAAGCAAACCCTTCCACAGCCTTTTTAGCTCAGATTAAGGGGCATATCCTTTAAGCTGTCATGGCTGGCCCTATGTATAATAAGGGTGTAAGGATCATTGTCATTGATATGATGGCAACAACAGAGACCAATGGCTTGACGTGATCTCTTAGGCACTGATTGAGTAGTTTTAATTTGACTAATGTTAGAAACTCATTAGTAAATTTGCTTGTGGTCAAGATTTAACTTGGTACTTCTTTGTTTAAAGGCTATACTCTCAATCATTGAGTCGTCATCATTTCCGAGCGTAAATAATCTATTATAACCAAATAAGTTTAAATAAATTTGATAATAAAAATTTGTCTTTTAACAAATATATTTACAGTACGCCGCCCGAATCATCTTGACCAGGTTTAATTTAGCCGCGAGTTGTGTCACAATAACCACAATTGAGTTTCAGAGGGAAGTTTTCGGTATGAGGGGACAGGGTATGCGCTTGGCACCGCCCCGCGTTTGCATTTTCTTTATTAATTATAATTAATATAAAATTGAAAATAGTTTTTTTTTTGTTAAGTGTACCAGGGCGAACTCGCACTCGCTTCAACTTCAGTCCAGTCAAGATCTTCCGAGCTTACTGTATGATTATTTGAAGCACAATGTAGTACAGCTGTTTGTTCAGTGTTTTAAAAAAAATGAAAACGTGTACATTATTTGATTTATTTTGCAATTCTAATAAAATTATGAGTTTTTTTTTTATAAGTACATATAGTTATAATATATAATAAAATGTATACTATATGTTCATGGTTGTAGAAAAAGAGAAAGAGAATGCATTATTGAAACAAGAGGTTCAAGATGTAAAACAGACATATACCAATGTTCTATTAGAAAAAGATAAACTTGCCAAGGATTTGCTTGTAGAAAGAAATGAAAAAAGGATCATTCAAAACAACATGGAAGCAGAAATTGAAAAATTACATAGTAAAATAATAGTAGCAAAAGAAACTGAGGGTAAATTACACGAACTGAGGGATATTCAAAGTCAAGAAAATAATGTATTAAAGGTGATTTATCTTAATACTTTAAAACAGTTAAAATATTTCTAATAAAAATCTTCAATATATCTGGTAATTCGTTAATTTTCAATTGTAAAGTTTTTTGTTCCAACTGGACTGCATATATTTTTTGTGTAATATGTGTAATTTATGGAATCTATTTATTTGTTTCTGCTAGTTGCCAGTTGTAATCAGAAAAATAGACATTAAATCTGAAGGGCTTTTACAACTATTTTATTAATTACAGACCATTTTTATCAAACATACTTTATTGCATTTTTTTTCCAAATTTGCAGTTCTTTTCTCTGTATTTTTAGTCTAGGTAACAAGTTGAAAACGATGAAAAATAGAGATACTGGTCCTAAAAATACGTGCGAGATAGCTCTTTCGATCCGGAATAATGCCCAGAAAAATGTATCGAAAGCGTGTATTAGCACATAAAAAATACAAAAGTTATAAACAATTAAAGAAGGAAAAAAAAGGGTATATCCTTTTTCACCGATATTTCGTAAATTATTAATATATAAAAAAATTGAATAAAAGGTACTTGAAGAAGAGGAAATTTCCTATAAAAAGTCCTCAACCCCTGGAACTGTACCTCCATTATTTACAATTTTAATTTAACACTGAAAATGGGCCTCCGCGTGGCGTTTTATGGTAGCGCGCGCGGGGCCAAACTTGAGTACGTCACACTAAATCATTTTTTTAAGGTATTAAATATTAATTTAAATATTTGAACAAATTATGGCATATTCAGGACACTTCAAAAAATTTATTCCCGTTGGAAATTTTACTGAAAGTCAATTTTATAATAAGTTAGACAATTGTTAATTAACAAAATTTTCACCAACTTTTGTCTTCATTGTATTTAAAAAAAAAAATAATTTTGAAATAATTTTTTTTTGCTTCGTAGAGCTCTTGTTATATATGTGCTTAACAGGACCGCGCCGTAAAAGTTTAAAAAACTTCAATACTTTATGATAAATTTTTAACTTAAACAAAAACTGACAAAATAATATATTGTTTACGAGATATCAACGAAAAACGAAATACCTTTATTTTCGTCTTTAATTTTTTATAATTTGCGATTTTTATGTGCTAATAAATGCTTTTGATACATTTTTCTAGAGATTATTCCGGATTGAATGAACTATCGCACATATTTCTAGGACCAGTATCTCTATTTTTCACCATTTTCAACTTGTTACCTAGACTATTCCAGAATCCCTGTATTCTGAAGACACACAGATTTGTGATATTATTTTGGGATTACTATAGTTACTTGAACTCTTTAATGTATATAAATACAACTACATAAATTTGATTAAAGAAACCATTTAAGGACAATTCTGTAAGTTCCCATTATTAAAGAATTCCCATTGAAAATAAACAAATTCTATACTATTTTGTTATTTTAATTGGGAATTAGTGTGTAATGTGATTCAATGATGAATTTGCCCTTAAATTATTTTGAACTAGTGAATATATTGCTAAATGGATTGTAGTACATATTAACAATCTTTTTATACTAAATGCCAAATAAATACTATTATCAATAAAGAATTTTGTAAATAAATTTTACCACAAATATTTTATACATATATAATGATGCAATAAAATTTATTTTTAAGTGTCAGATAAAAGAGCTAGAAGAAACTGCTACAAAGGAAATAAATACACTGGAGGCAAAACTATTAGAAAAAAATAAAGAGCTTGAAAATTTAATGTGTCAAATACAATCGCACATTGATGAGAGGGTTAAACTTACAGAACATAATAATGATGAAATAAGTAAATTGAACAACCAATTAAATGACATGGAACAGAAGATGAATGATATCCTTCAAAACAGTGCATGTGACTCAGAAAATAAAATGAGGGAAATACAGACACTCAAAGAAGAGAAAAATATGTTGATTCACAATTTTACTATGGAAATTGCAAAAATGGAACGTGCAATCAAGGACAGAGACATTACTATTCACAACATTCAAGTGAATTTGGATACTGAGACTAATTCGAAATTGAAGTTGAGGGAGGATTATGACAAATGCGTCGTAAATTTAAATCAAAAATTATCGAACAGAAATAATGAAGTTGTGGAACTGCAAACCAGTTTATTAGAAAGAAGTGATGAAATGGAAAGTTCTAAAATTTCTCTGCATAAACAGATGAAGATGTATCATGATTTGGAAGTGGATTATAAAAACTTAAAATTACGATTTGACAGCCAGCAGAGTCAACTAGAGCAAATGTATAGCGAATCGGAAGACATGTCAAAAGTTATAGAATGTCTCAATGGAAAGCTGCATGAAAGTGAACAAGTTATCTCTCAGATAACTAACAAACATTCAGAATTAACTGAAATTCATTCAAGAGTGTTAAAAGAGATTGATGATGTTCATATTAAAAAATCGTCTTTAGAAGTGGAATTGAAGAATGCGCGAAGTGAATGTTGTGAAGAACAACAAGAATTGAAAATGGTTTTAGCACAGAAAGATTCAACTTTAGCTGAAATATCTCTAGAGTTAGAAAACGAAATTAACTTAAAAAGAAAACTGCTCAAACGAGTCTCACAGTTAGAAGACGCAACTCAGAAATTATCCTCAGAAGTTGAGCAGAAAAATTCAAATTTAGAAGAAGTGAAAAGTATGTTAAATGATGAAATTAAAAAATTTGAAGAGGTAACTACAAAGAACAAACATTTAGAGCAGTCTATTGTGTCACTTGAAGACAAGAATATGGAACTGATTAGCAAGTTGAGAGAGAAATGTGATGAAAAACTGCTTTTGGAGTCAAATAATGAAACTATTGTAAATCAGCTTCGAAACAGTAAAGAAGGTTGGTCTTTTATAATTTAATACTAATATCTAGCAATCACAAATATATATAGAAAAATGCTTGGTTTACTTTGGCACAATGCCATTGTAATGAAACACTGGGATAGTAGAAACACATGTAGGTAATAAATTAATATCTATGACAATTCTGCCTTTCGATACTAACATTAAAAGTATCTCTTGAGTTTGATACTGTTGCATGTAAAAAAAGTATTTTTGTAACTGAATAAGCACTTTATATTAATGGTTACTTTAAAAAATCTAATAAGTAGATCTTTAATTTTTTTTTATAGCATAGCAACAATATAATTATCTCAAAGTAGTATGAGATTATGCTATGAGACAGTAAGTTTGTTTGTTTAGGGAAGATATATATATAGATAAAATTTGAATACAAAACGTAAACAAAATAAAAATTTTCATTGAAATTGTTGGAGTTGTATACATTTGTGTTTTTACAAAAATTGGTCCCTTAAAGCAATTACATTTTAGTACATAATTATTACTAATAATATGTTCTATGCCATTTCTATTTCAGAATCACAGAAAGAAATTTTGTTATTGAAACAGCAGGTTGTTGACATAAAAGAAAGTTACACTAATATATTAACAGAAAAAGAGTGTGAGCTCAAACAACTTAATGAAAAATTAGCTGAAGAGAAAACTGAAAAAGCCACTATTCAGTATGCAGAATTTGAAATACACAAATTACAGGATGAGTTAATGAAATCTAAAGAAGAATATGAAGTCAAATTGCAAGAAGTAAAGGATCATCAAAGTGTCGAGCACAGTTTATTAAAGGCAACTCTTAATTTCTTAATATTTCCAAAACTTTTTTAAGTTAAAATTTTTATTTATTTCATACATTTACTCAATTATTTCGGTTTTAGTAATGTATGAATTATGTAGGTTTCCAATTACAATTCTAGTATTTAACATTTTTGAACAGTAATAATTTAGTAGATTTGATTTTGTTTCAGCAAGATCTTTTTTGTATTCATGTAAAGATTTTACTATCATTGTTTTATGTAAAAGCTAGCAGTTTTGCTCCATCTTTAAGCTTTAATAGTTATTAATTTTGTTTGTAATTGAATGGTAACAAGTTTGGAATATAGAATTCGATATTTTGGAATAAATGTGGACACATTTGATCCCTTCAAAATTTCCTAATGATTAAGTAACATTATTTAAATCTAAGGTTGTGCACATATCGTCAATCTTGCCAAATGCTTAACGATTCATCTGACTAATTAAAAATTGTAAATTTTATAAGAATTGCACAAGCTTATATACTTTTATCTAAATAAAAAGGTTATCTAAACAAGTAGATACTACGCTTGTTTATTGTAATTGAACGTTTTGTCGTTTTTATTTAATGTCATTTGATATGCCAATTTCACTTTCAGAGTCAGATAAACATTTTGGAAGAGACCGCTACTAAAGAAAAGACTGTGCTTGAGACAATATTACTAGAGAAAACTACAGAGCTTGATAACCTCAAGAGTCAAATTAATGAAAAAACGAAACTGCTACAGGATAAAAATGCCGAAATAAGCAAGCTCAACAGTCAATTAAATGAAATAGAACTGAAAATGAATGAAATTCTTCAGAAAAGCAGTCATGAAGTAGACATTAAAATGAAGGAAATGCATACATTACAAGAAGATAAATTGACTTTAGTCGAAAACCACATTGCCGAGTTAGCAGAATTGAAAAGTATAGTCAAGAACAAAGACATTTTGATACAAAACATTGAAGTTGCTTTAGATACTGAAATAAATGCGAAATATAAATTAAAAGAACAATATGAGGACCAAATCAAAGTTTTGGTTGAAAAGATGTCTGATAGTAATAATGAAGTAGTTGAACTACGAAACACTCTATTGTCGAGAACTAATGAAATAGAAAGCACCAAAATCTCTTTGCAAAAACAAATGAAAGTATATCAACACTTAGAAACTGAATATTCTACTTGTAAATTAAACTATGAGAAACAGCAAACTAGGTTACAGGAGCTTTGTTGTGAGTTAGAAACTAAGTCAAAAACATTAGAATGCCTTAATGAGAAATTACATGAAGATGAGGAGAAAATCAAACAACTAACTGAAAGATGTTCAGAATTATCTGCGGTTCAGACAAAATTGTTAAAAGAAATTAGTGAGATTAAGGCTCTAAAAAAGTTCTTTAGAAATAGAATTGAAAAATGTTCAAAACGCATTCTATGATAAAAAATGTGAGTTGGAAACACTTCTGTCTCGGAAAGATAAAGATTTGGTTGATATGTCTTCAAATTTAGAACAAGTAATTAATCATAAAGTTAAATTACTTAATGAAGTTTCACAACTAAATGACGCTAATAGAGATTTGTCCTCACAACTTGAGCAGAAAAGTAAGGAATTAGAAAAGATGTTAAGTACAATAAATCGTCAAATCACAGAACTTGAAAATGTAACTTTAGCCAATAAAAACTTGGAACAGACTATTATCGCACTTAAGAAAGATAAAGAAGAACTTATGTCTAAGTTAAAAGACAAATGTGATGAATTGATAGTATTTGAGTCCAACAAAAGAATTGTTATAGAGCAGCTTCAACAAGATAAAACAGGTAGGATTCTCTTTTTTCAATTAGGTCTATGGTAATGACCAAATTGATTAAAAGATTATAGCTTAGAGACACGAAATTTTGTGTTTAAGCCTCTCGCTCTGGCTTTGCAATCTGCCTAAAGCAACATGCTGTTGATTGACTCCAGCATGCCATTCTATGTACAATTTATGGGTTAAGCCTCTATGTTGTTAACTTAAATTATTTCTTATGTGTCAAAGCCCAGTCAAAATTTGCTAGTTTAAGGCTAGTGTAGTTGTTATCATTTAAGAATGTGTATTCTTATTTGTTAACATAATACTTAGGATTTGTTATCTATTTTATAGACTTGTTAACATAATCTCTGCCCATGAAATAAACTGTATTACATTCCACTATGGTTTGCCACTATAGGCAAACCAGAGACTAGACAATATGATTACTGTTATTGGTCTTGATTTTTGTTCTATCGCATATGCAATACCACCCTTTTATTCTGTTATCCCTTTAACATTAAGGCTTGGGGATGGAATAAGATGTTGATGCATATAATTGCAAAATACACATGGAGAATTTTACTATATTTTTTTTTCAAAGCAACGATTTATGATTTTTTTTTATCTACATCTGACCTTAATGACTTTGCTTATGCTATGCTTTATTTTCATAGTTCGGTTTTTGCTACGTTAAAATTTATAATTATATTATGATTTCAGAACTAGAGAAGGAAAATGGGATGTTAAAGCAAAAAGTTGAAGATACAAGATTGTCATATGAAAGTATACTAACTGAGAAAGATTTAACACTCAAACGACTATCTGAAGAGTTGAATGCAGAAAAAAGTGGAAAAACTGTTGTTCCGAAGAATGTAGAAATGGAAATTCAGAAGTTGCATGATGAAATACTGAAATCAAACCAAGAAACTAAATATAAATTACAAGAAATAAAGGGTCTTCACAGTGGCGAATATAGTTTATTAAAGGTAGCTATTTCATTAGTCGTAATAATTTCCAATGTTTTGTATCAACTGAATGCATAGTATTGTCAGTATTTCTGGATAGCTATTTCACTTGCATTTTTTTTTTGTTTCCATCTTTATTAAATTTTCATAATTTTGTAATATACCAGTCTTTTGAATTTCATATAATAATACTTAGTTAATAATTGAAGCATTGTCATTATTTTAAGAAATTTATTATAATTGTTCGAGAATGTTTTCAGTTTTATAAATGAAATGAAATTTGATAATGAGTATCGTTACACATCTGTGTGTCTCAATATACCTAGAGTTCTTGAATATATATTGAAACTTTAAAATTGTAGTCCCACTGCCTGATCTCTGAAGTTGACTATATGACGTTCTATAATTGAGTGTTGAAACTCTGTATCCCTATGTTTATTTATATTTAGCAATTGTAAACATTTCGCTGTTTATATCTTAAACTTGGCTATTGAGACTACATAGTGATGATATGTTTCCATAATTATATAAAAATGCAAATATAAATTAAATTAATAATTCAACAATTTACAAACATTTAATTACATGGGGTAATATTTATTCAAATATTTTTAATTTGTATGTAACTTAATACAAGTTTAGCTAAACTGTTCAATTTCTACTGTTTTTAAAGTTTCTATGTTTTTATTCTACATTTTGTTGCTGTATTTTTGTATATCTTTAAAATTTATAAATAATACATTTTTTAATCTCATAAGTTTTATATCAATTTTTTTATTTGATTTTAATACTTTCAAAGTCTTAGTTATACTTTTTAATTTTATCATATACTTTTAGTTAATTTTCATTATTCTAAATAAATGCTTGTAAACTTTACATATCTTATTTAATTTTTGCTTTTTAATACTAATTTTTATTTTAATTTTCCTCAGAATTGTGGTTCAAATGTAAATAGTATTTTAGCTTGTTGCTGTTATATTTTATGTATATGATGATATAAAATATATGAGAATTTATTGCTAGACATGTTAATATTTTATCCAATGGTGGCATGCGGACTTTAAAGTAATAAAATCATTATAGTTTTAATGAATTTTTGATTTTGTTCTTTGCGAAACTTTTGACTAAAACCTTAGTTTTGAATGGAATAATTGCATACCGACATAAATTGAAGTATGTATTGTTTTTGTTTCAATAGATTTAATAATTTTTGCAAGTACAAAATTTTTAAATTTCAGACGGTGTTTAGGGAATTGACGAATTTGGGCGAT
Source organism: Eumeta japonica (assembly GCA_005406025.1). Taxonomy (NCBI): domain Eukaryota; kingdom Metazoa; phylum Arthropoda; class Insecta; order Lepidoptera; family Psychidae; genus Eumeta; species Eumeta japonica. The sequence goes on from BGZK01001063.1 coordinate 204,841, forward strand.
GCGTCAGGGGATAGTGACGTCGATTCAAAGAGAAGTTTAAATTCGGGTTCGATCTCCGTGGACAAGCTGGAGAAATCCTCGGAGACGAAAGAACAACACTTACAAAAGTGCACCGAGAAACAGATAGCACTACAAAAGGAACGAGACAAGCTGGCACAACTTTGCCGAAGCAACGAAGCCGATTTGATTAACGTGAAAAAGTTCTTGGCCGAACTTTGCGTCTATATTACGACGTTTAAATCTGTGAGAGAAATATACACACAAAAATTAAGCAAGGTTGTATCCCTTCAGAGGATAGCGCGACGAGATATACACAATTTAGAAGGGAAGCTAAGTGAAAGCATTATGTGTAAGTTAGAACGGCGTTATGCCGCCATTATGCAAGACTTGGCCGAGTTCATCATGAACATGGAACGTTGGACCGCCAAGTCTGTTGAAGCGGGCTTAACTTCTGAAACAATAAAGAGAGCCTTCAAAAGTCCAACCCCATCGTTTTGCTCTGGTAGTCTGCAGAATGGGAGTATGAATATACAATTGGATGAATTGAACTTGGCATTCCAGAAATTACTTGAGGAAATATCACTTATACCGAGCGAAGAAATGGCTAGAGAGAGCCGAGCCGCTAACATGATGGAAATACGGGCCGAATATGAGGACAAACTGAATAGAATGAAGAAAAAAATGGTCAGTATAACCCCCATACTGTTCCTGATAGTACTTTATCAGGTAGTGTGGTGGTTCTATCTATGTATGGGTGATTGACAATGGCTTAGTTCGTCCTGAGTGGGCCCTATAGTCTGCGAGTCTCAACATGATCAAACTTTTAGCTTGTTTGTGTCCATCTCCTTAAAAGCGATTGTGATGCTCTATGGTGACCTAGTAAGCAAATGAGCCAGGATTTTGTCCAATTCTTGAGCATGTACTAATAAGTTTTCTTTAAACAGTGCACATATAGTGCCACAAGAAAGGACATATAGGAAATTCCAGTTAAAGAGTTCTTAAAAATTACTAGACGGGTGTCACTAGATTTGAAATCATGAGTAGCAAAGTCTTCATTTACGCAAAAACAAAATTTTAAGACTACTAAAATATAACCACAAGAAAACAAAATTTAAATATGTTATTAATAAAAAAAGAAGTTAAAAAGAGTATTATAAATATTTGCAAGTATCTCAGAAATTTTTATAAATTCTTGTAGTATTAAAAAAACATCTTAAAATAGAAAAAACATAGATAAAAAAAAAATAATGGAAATTCAGAAAAACCTCAATCTTCTGAACTCTAAGTGTGTATTTATTTACTCCTGGAGAGTCTCTAAAATGAGTGAACAGTTATCTTCTACATAACGCAAGATAGAATATGCATTATTTTTCTACATATTACAAAAACTATAAATACATATCTACATAATCTGAAAGTGTTTGAGTGTGAACTGAAAAAGGCTGTCTGTCAAATACCTCCAGTACAATGACAACCAAGTTATCGTTGCCTTGTGCAAGTTGCAGGAGATAGTAGCTAAAATGAATGATTCTGCCAAGGAAAGAGGTATGAAAGTAAATGTTAGTAAGGCTAAAGTGTTTGAAAGAGGTAAAAGCGTGATTGAATGCTATATATATATAGAAGGTGAGAGCGTTGAGCAAGTGAAAGAGTTTTTTACTTGGGTAGTCTGTTTGCAAATAATGGTAAGCATGATAGACATATCAAAAGAAGAGAATCGGAAATAAAATGAATGGGGCCTTGCTTGCTATTATGAATAGTAAAAGTGTTTGACATGCGCGTTTGGTTATTCATAGTGGGGTCCTGACGCGTATGTATGGTAGTGAAAGTTAGGTATTGCAGAAGAAAAATAAAAGTAGAATCCAGCGGTGGAGATACAAACTCTGCGTAATATGTGTGGAGTGTCTCTGAAAGATGGATGTAGGAACAGTGATGTGAGAGAGCGGTGTGGTTTGAAGGACTGGAGTAGAAAAAGGTATGTTGTTGTGATTTGGCTATCAGGAAAGGAGGAGTAATAGTAGATTGACAAAATAAAGCTATAGAGCAAATGTGCGCGGTAGAAAGATTGGCAAGGGTCTCTTTAGAAAATGCTATGCACACTAAATTGGTGCCATATTAAAAAACATCCAAATTTTAAGCACTGGAAACCAACGAGTTTGCATGAAAACGTTGATGGATGTCAGTGAGCAATAGTCTCTGTCTACCCTTCTGGGAAATAGGAGTGAGTTTATATTACTATTGCATCTTTGTCGGTTTGTTTGTTAGTTTATATGCTTACAACTCAAAACCCAACTTGTTCGATTCATACGATTCTTTTTTGGTTAGGTAGTAAGGAAATAGGTATGTAAGTTTTTTACCTGTACCCATTTGAACATAGAATGCATGCTTTACCTTTCTACCATTTGATTATTGGTAACAGTAATGTTCAAGGGAGGATTATTATCAAAACAGATCCGGAATCAAAAACAAAAGCGGGATTGAATATTTAAAAAAAAAATTGCTTTTAACTATTTGGTTAAAAAGTATCATTTTCGTTTTTCATGTAATGAGATATTTGTTAATGAAGATGTCTTTCATTGTTTTTTTCTCTAATGATAATACATAATGTTATATACTTACACTATTTTATTAGTATATAATATTATGTATTGGAGGTTTTTTTAGGATTTTAATTTTAGCGTTCTGACATATTTATATAGTTTTTTTTTTAACTCCTCACATTTATGACGGATTTTCAAATTCCACAGATATTTTAGACTATCTTTTAATTGTTAATAGCTATTAGTAAATTTTGTATAACTGAGAATTTCTTTTTATTTGTGAATCCGAATCTGGTAACACCTGCCTTCAATTTCTTATGAGCTAACTACAATGCCCTGAAAGCGCTTCAATATCTTTACCAATAATGCCAGGTGCTTGACATGTAGAAGGATATCTTTGCAAAGAAACATATCTCTTAAGAGAAATTTCTTAATTGGAGAAGGTAATAGCAAAGCATTTAATAATTTCTGTTGAGATGATGGATCTATGATAGAGGCTTAACCCATAAATATTAAGAAAATCTGAAAAGCCCCTGTAACATTGTTTCAACTGATAGAGCGATAGATACACCCCTGGTGATTGATGCTAATTTGTTGATATGTGACTTTTGAAGTCATTATACTGTTTGTTATTATATATAATAAATTATATTTACAATGGGTGAATTGTTTTATTTTCTGCATTTAAGATTTTTGTACTCGGATCAGCCTTGTAGTTAGTCACTAATGCTTGAAGGTAATATAAGTTTTATTCATTTCTCTATTCACATATGTTATAATGCATAAATTTCATAATGTCATGGGATCTGTATTAATTTCCATATATTATTTAATGTAAATACACAGAAGTTACTGCATGCCAATTTCATTTCATAAGGTGAATGACAAGCAAAGTATTTATTTAATATGAGGTAAATGATAACTTATATGTATATGCTTACAGAAAGAATTATATCAAGAGCAGATTGGTATTTTCCGGGAACGACAAAAAGAAGAAATAGCCATATTGGAAAAGGAATTGATGGCGGCACGAGAGAAACTTGCTGAATCCAGTAAGGCCTATGAGGAACACATTCGTGGTTTAACAACTGAATTATGGAGTGTCGGTGAGAAGTTTTTGATGAAGAAAGACGAAGCTGACTGGCTGAGGCGTCGACAACATTCAGGATCGTTGATGTCCTTACAACAAATGCATTCTGTTAGTTGCTATTAAAAAAAACATGTTTAATTAGAAAATAATTTTATGACAATAAGTTATCTTTTTGTATCAAAGAAAATTATTTTAATCTCTAAGATTTTCCAGTATGTTTGCTATTACATTCTAATACTGATTTTTGTAGCATTATGTCAGTGCTTAAAATACCTACACTCTACATAGTGTTATTACTAGTGTACAGGTTGCATCAAAACTAAAAATTTAATTCATAAGATTTGACAGATTGTTCATATGTTATCTGTCAAATTTTGTGAATTATTTTTACAAACTACGTTTTTACTTTTTGTGCATTCCTTCTTAAGTGTTTTTCAGTATTTTTTTTGTAATTATTTTATAACAATGTTTTCAAAATAAACAACACTTATGTTTCAGTCGGGTATCACGTCTGCCAGTGACGATAGGCCTCGCGCTTCCGATACCCATTCGCTGCGCTCGTTGCAGCCGAACAGGAAAACCGGTAAGTATTTTAATGCTAGTTAAATAGAAACCACCATTTTAAAAGAACTCGAAAGAGTCGCTTGGAGTTTGTGTATAAGAGCCCAAATGAGTGACTTAAAGCCACTGTAATGTTGAAATTCATGAACCGACCTCCAGAAATTAGATATTATTTGATTCCTTATGATAATCCAAATATGTAACAGTAGATTGATGGTCCTACATACAAAATTACATAAACATTTGCAGCCATAAGCTAATATATGGATATGAAATTTAAGATAAATCATGATGTTATAAAAATACGAGGGGTATGCCAAAAACCAAAAAAAAAAAATAGGATATTTTAAAATTATAATATTTATCACTAATATCTTTCATTTCGACTATTTGCTCTGAGCATATATACACTTTTTCTGTGTTTAAACTACTTCAAAAATACCTCTGACGATTCTTCTTCATACCTCAGAAATTTCGAAATTTCTTGATGTATATTTATTGTATAAGCAGTGGTATATCTTCTTTGTCTTTCAATTTTTTTTTTTATTTTAGTAAACAAGTAAAAATCTCATGTTGCGAAGTCAAAAGAATATGGTGGGTGAGGTAGGATAGACACATTTATTGAATTAAGAAAATCAAATATTTTGTTGTGTGTGTTGCGTGGTGCCAAAGAAGATGCCGGATTTGTGACTCGCTTGTCACAACGAGGTGATAATGCTCCTGGCACACAAATAGTCACATACCACTCAGTATTAATTGTTTTATTATCCCCTAGCACCAGAGTAGCAATAAAAAAACGTGGCGACCGTTTGTGTCTGTGTGGTTAGAACATGGCGACATTTTTTTTTTGTTTTGGTTCATTTTCAAAGTACCATATGGTTGACTGTCGCCTTGTTTCGGGGTCGTAGTTGTACTGCCATATTTTGTCACCGATAAGTATATCATATACGTTTTTTTTTCGCCTCCGTAGAATTTCTTTATCATAAATTGGCACCAACCTGTTTACTTCTCATCGGTCATTTTGTGCGGCACTCATCTCGAATAACACTGAGATGATTGTTAATAATGATTTGCATAGCTGCTGATCTAATACCTAGTTCTCGCTTAAGCTCTATCTATATAATTCTTTGGTTCTTTCGGATTAATTTTTCAAATGCTTGAACATTCTCTTAACTACGATTGGCAGCTGACCTATCCTCGCTTCATCTTCAAAGCTTCTCTGTCCTCTTGAACTCGGCAAACTTATTAAAATCTTGTGCTTGTGAATAAGCAGATTCACTAAAAGTAGTACAACCAAAAGTTTAAAACATTCTTGGGGTTAATCTTTTTGTAATCATAATAAATCACAGTGAGAAAATCATGTCGACTGATTTCCATTGTTGCACAGAAATCCCAACTAGATTGTCACAAAAATGTATTTATGATGATGTATAACTCACCAGTATCAAATAATTGAGTAAAGGCTGTCAAATTGCTTTGGCACACCCCTCGTAAATATATTGATAATTTTTATGATACTTACTATATTACTAAGGTAAAAGAATGTTGGCAAATTGATTTTTTTTTATTCCATGCCTGTTTTAAGTTGCTTTTATTATCACATACATAGTGTATATTTTATTGCATTCTCAATTGAGGTATAAACTAAATCGGATTAAGATCACTACATCTATTTTCCGTTTCCTTCTATTTCAATAAGGAAAGAATAAGAGCTTTGATTTAATTTCACACCATTAATTCCAGTTTGACATCTTTATGTTATTAGGATTAAATGTTGTGTTTGTTGGATTTACAGGAATGCTACATCTAGATCTTGAGCTTTAAGATTTTCCCAACATAATATGGATTTAACTAACTGTATTAGGGAAATATATGAACACAAACGTTTATAGGTACATATTTGAAATAAAAACATATTTTGTAACGAATGAAACAGACCGTCGCGGCTTCCACATGTCGGACGAAGAAGGCGAGGTGTTCGACAATCGATGTCTGCGCGAGCTGCACGACACGCCGCCGGCCAACCCCGAGCTGCGGCTGTCCGAGCTGCGCTGGAGGAACTCTCTGTGTCCGCCCCATCTCAAGAGCTCGTACCCCGCTGAAACGCAGTTCGCGCCCTCTCTCGATGAAGACGATATTAAGGTAAAGTGTTGTTTATGTGCTGATTTAATTATCATAATAAAATTGTAAATTTTGAAATTGAAAAAGTAAAAAAAATGGATTGTATTATATTTTGACCTGACTTTTTATTTTATTTATGGTGTGATATGTATTTTAAAAATGTATTACATTAGAATTTTATTATATAATGTACGTATCAGAACCTGAATTAGTACAAACCCACAAATATAGTTACATTTACAATCACAAGGAGTGTTAGTATGTTGTTCTGGTCTAATGTAGAAATTGATGTATTTTCCCTTATTACCATATTTCAAACAGTATTGATGGCAGGTAAATGTCTCCATGTTCACAAATAAGAATGTGCTCTCAAGAAACATAAACTACTACGTAATTATCTCTGTTAAATAACACACCATCTGTGTTATTATACATATGGTGTTATCACATCTATGTTAGTTCCCCACCCTCATTAAATCAGCATGGTTGGTTTTAAAGTGAATGTCTCTCAATCCGAAATGGAATGATTGTGATTGCGTATGTTTGTGCAGTGACCTAAAACAAATCAGATTATGCACTTAATGTTTTATTGTGCATGCACAGAAGATAACTTGAATTACTGGAACACTAAAGAAAGGATTGTTGAATTATATTCTAACTTGAAGATTATTATCATTGCCATTTTTTAATGTTTGCTTTGTGTATGAATTATTACAATATATAGTTAAAATATTCATGCATATAACAGAGCATTCCTGGAGGCGGTGGAAACCGGCAACGCAAGGAGGTGGGCATCACGGCGTACAAGAAGCCCGGCCCGCCCACGCCCAGCAAGCAGGCCGGGAGGCTGTCAGCGACTGTTAGTGTACAACCTTATCTGTCTAAATTAGATAGTATAGTGTATGGTATTTTATGTTAGTTTAAATAAATGTATCTACAACAAATAGCAACAATGACAAAAACTTCCAGGACTCCGAGCTCCGCGAGTCTCTGCGTACGGAGGCGGAGGCGACTGCTCGTAAGACCAGCACGCCGTCGCGGCTGCGCGCACTATTCCGTCGACACGACACTGATGTTTGTATATTCAAAGTTTTAATTCAAATAAATATACATATTTAAAATAGTAAAATCAATCAAATATTTGTAAAATGAAATCAGTCAAATTGGAAAAATCTTATTCAGGAAATGGAATATCTAACACATATTGATTTTTTTATAGGACAGTAAGAAGTGAATTTTAGTATGGTTTAACAAGAAGTTAAACAACTTTATGTTATATTTATTTTAAAATTATATCTATTAAACAATACAAATCAAAAATTAAAGGAGTAAAGTAGAATTAAAATTTAATTTATCTAAATATTCTTCTAAATAGTTCTTATAAGTTATTTGACAATCATGGTAACATTAAAATATATTTAATATATATCTGTAATTCAAATTAGAAGAGTGAACTCTGGAATTCTGTAGGTTTTGTAATTTCAATAAAACAAGTGATCCGATTCATTCTGCGGAACATGTTCGTTTGATTGATGGAATGAATGTTTTAATGCTTGTAGCATCAGAGAATATTTTGGTTTTATGCATCTTTTTTTTTCATTTCAGAATTCCAATACACCGCGCAACAAGCGGCTAAGTATTTTTAGGAGTAAGAAGTGATACTATTCTTCCCTCCTCTGTGTTTTATCTCATATGGACTTTTAATTACACAATATTAAACATTTCTGTGACCGCCTAACATTGTGTTTCATTCTCGTCAGTGCCATTCTTCTATCGAAATCCTTGGTCATGGTTTAGATTATACAATAATTTGTCGACATTGCGGGTTGGTGGATGGAATACTTTTTGGAGAAACAAATTATAGATAAGGTCCAGACCGGAAACATGTTTAAAAGGTCTTAGCATATTCCCTGGTGATTCATATTCACTATTTTTTATATGTGAGTGGGAAAATTTTCAATTTCAATGTTCAATCTAGGAAAAAAATTAGTCAAAAAGTGTGGTAGTACTTAATATGTCACAAATGTTTTTAATTAAACTTAACATTTAAATTGCAATTCCTGTAAAAATGAAAACACAAAAAAACGTTAGCAACTTTTTGAGTCGAGCATCTGATACTAGTAAATAATAGGTTAAACTATTAATACTTCGATGCCTTTATTACAATAGAAATTAACTACAAAAAAGAAAAAGTTTATACGGTGAGATATACGAGTACTTTTACTCATACGATTATACATGCCAGGTACCTAAATTGTGCCTGTTTCAAGTTATTCAAGTTTTTTCTTGAATAATGCTCTGTACTAGAAATCAGTTTTCTTTATAGAAGTCTTAACATACATAGTAATTTACTAAAAAAGATAAGAACATTGATTTATTTTAAAATAATTTTTTATTTCTTTGAGAAAAACAGTAAAAAGAACGGCTATTATAAGAGCAAAAGGCTCTTACTTTTGTATTATTGAAAATTTATTTTCAAACCTCATTTTGAAAGGGATATGCATAAATCGTGATCATCTTGTTTGTAGGTTGTACGAAAACAAAAGTAAATCCCAAATGATTCTATTTATATTTCTCAAGGCAAATACTCTGATTAAATACAAAGAGAAAGGGTTATTGTTTAATATAATAATTGAAATAAATTATAAATAAGACAACAATATTTATGAAACTGTTTAATCAATCCTTTCTCATTAGTAAAATCCATCATAACCGATAGGTACACAAACATTAACATTCTATTCCAAAATCTTAAATAAAATGCACATGAACAGCTCAGATGCCTACTGCACACACTAATATTACGAATTATAACTATTATTTATATATTTTTGTAGACTAATGTCCTTCCAGCTTTGGAACAATTTCGAATTAAGTTAATATGTACCGCATGTGCCTTACATTACTGATTAATAATAATATAAACTCACGCCTATTTCCCAGATGCGTAGGCAGAGACTATAGATTTCCATGTGGTACAATCTTTGCATTGCTGATTATTCGTGACACATTAAGAATTGGAAAGGATGTGTCGATATCGCATATATATATTTATTTAAGTTCTTTTACATATAGCATTTTGGTATCATATGCAAATAAATAAAATATAATAGGTATATATTTTGACCGAAAAATACGATAGCACATTTAACGGCAGAAGCACAATAATCAGAATAAGCTCGCTCGACCTTACAGATTTATTTAACAGAAATGAGACCGAAGATTTATAAATTGTGTTTAAATATTTAATTATCTGTAACATTATGCATTACGAGCTATATATTTTTTTATTAAAAGAAACAGTATTTACGTGTAGATAGTACACTTGCATATATTGCACGGACGAACTACCACAAAGATTATTTTACTTAATTATATCTAGTTGTCTAATTCATATTTATTTACCACATTTAACAATTAAATCTTTTAAGTAAACATGTAGCCTTTCCCTATATAATCACAATACATTTTAATTTGTCTTGTTTTGATTGTTAATAAATCACACTCTCATACCCAGCGACCAATAATTAGGGTAATATTAACATATTGCATTAATATATTGTTCAAAGCATTCTGAAATATAGGATTTCTTATGGTTTTAGAACATGAAACATAGAACATCAGTTTTATATATATATATATATTATGATATCACATTATATACATTCAATCGGACACAAAGTTAAATTTAAATTAATTAAACACTCGATACTACTGATTCTTATTAGAATTGCGATGGCTTTGTTAACATAATTTGATTCAAATAATGCAATTTCTTTTGTTCAATTACGTTCATTAACGTATGAAATGGACCAATTTGGTTGGAGTATAATATACACATAAGAGATATCTGTTTTCATGTCTCTTATTCATGGGTGTCAATTGGCTCTTATTACTATACCTGTACACTGTACAGTCTGTTCTATCTTTAAAGGGCTGATCTATAATAGGGAAAAAGTTGAATTTTACACAATAGTATTTCTTATGACGGCGGATATTATAATAAAAAGCGAAAAACAAAAACACGAAAATGAATGAAGTCCTCATAGAAAAAAACATGTTTTTACAAACTTTTTATTTATTTTGATCTATACTAAAAACCGTCACATATATATAGTATGATAACCCTAAAGTCAAACAATAAATAATAAAAACCGTTCAAATATGAATTGAGCTAATGTTGAAAATTCTGAACGGAACGTAAGAAACACATTTTTATTATTATTTTTTAAATGGTGTGGAAACCTCTTCGCGTGACTCGCATTGGCGTATTTTTTATTCAATGATAAAAAAAAAATCAATGATAGATTAATAATAAACTCTCAGTTATGGATATCATAATACTATACCAAAATAACAAATCTTGCCAATCTCTAGAATTATATTTGAGCATTTACTTTTAATGTATTAGTTTTTCTTGTGTCCCGTGTATTAAATGTTAAATTTATCTCAGGAAAAAGGACTGCAGTATGAGAACTTCAGAATTTAATTCCGAATTATGTTGGACGTTTTATCCTATTATAACAATTTTTTCAGAAATTTAATCTTATAAATTCTGTCGTCTTTGCATTAAGTTTAAACAAATGATGAGTGCTTTCTTCGGCATAGTTTAATAGTAGTTTTTTTTGAATTTCTTTAAAATATAGTTTTAATGTAATCCACAATAATTTGACAATATTATCAACATTATTGACAACTAATTGCAAGAAATAGTTACTATCAAATTTAAATAAAACTTTATTAAACTATACCAAAGAAAGCACTCATCAGTTGTTTAAATTTAATGGAAAGACAACGGAATTTACAACATTAAGTTACTGAGAAAGTTGCAGTAATATGACTACGAAACGTCCAACATAATTCAGAATAAAATTATGAAGTTTTAATAGGTACTACCGTTTTCTTTTTCTGAGACAAATTATTCACATTTACTTTTAATTAACACTTCTTTTGTCTATTACTAGGGTGCTGTAGACATAAAACTCAATAACAATTAATGGAAGAACGAATAGCATGTTTGTTTTGTAGTGGTTTAGATATAAAATTGAAGTTATACTCTAAGTGTCAGGACGGCTATGCACTGCAGGCGTCACAGTTTCGGTAGCCGACGCTAACACAATATTGGCATGAGTATTTACCGCATTATAATTCAGATGTACTTGGTTAATTCGTTTGCACTGGGATGCTCGAAATTCAACAATTCGAAGAACAAAGTAATTGGCGGATAAAAATGATTCTGTTGAATGGCCAAGTTGGTCCACCTGCTCGACACTAATGGATTATGTGGTAGAGCTGCGCAGTGGCCAATTTGGCACGAAACTGCAGCACGAAATGTGCCAGTTCGACCGGTGAGACATCATACTCACAAAATACAGAGGTGAAGTAACAGCTTTCGCTGTTGTCTTTCGTCCGGTCATGAGTGTTTCGGTGGCCCGATTCCTTTGAATTAATGACTTCTCTGAGGTTGCTAGTTTTCATAAGTGGCGTGGATCACCGCACCTGGTGACTTGCATTTTCATTTGTCGCTTAGTGCTATAAAAAATTTACGCAAATATTCAATGACTTTAAACGCCCTTCCCTATATAAGCGATCAGAAGAAAATCGTGAACCCACTCATGGTAAAATGTAATTTTTTTTAAACTTCTATTAAATATTGAAATTAGGTCTAGAGTTCCTGAGATTGAACATTGGTGCATTAAAAAAAAAAAGCTAGTACACTTGACAATTTTGAAAACCGCATTCATTTCTATTCTGAAATATAGTGTGATCATAAGAATAAAATTATTAATTTAATTTATGAACACTGTTGTGTATAATATTTCCATCGTTATGTATTTTTATCTCATATAAGAAAAAAATGGGTTCCTCTACAAGCTTGCTTACTAATACTTGAATACCCCCTAGAGGATATTTTTTATACTTATTTCTTTGTATGATAAAAAATATTTAAGAAATGGTAGTCTTTGTGTAAATGACAAAATCACAACAGGATGTAGTTTCTCCAGGAAAACATATCGTACGGGTGTCAAGATAGTCAGATCATAATGTGTTCATCATACAATGATGATGAAATCGATGATTTAAATGAATAAAACATTGAAATGGAACAAGGAAGTCTACTTCTGTGAGAGGACGGGTACAATCACGTCGTAAATATGTCAGACAATACTATGTGCACATATGTGCTAATAACCAGAAGAGTTGAAGGAAGAAATACTTTTAGCACTGCGCAAAGTTGATAAGGGCGTTGCACAATGATTGGGACATGTACATTTGTAATATTTATTCTGAAGCTCAGTGTTAGGAGAATTTTACTTTGCCAATCGTCCACCAGTATTGTTGTGAATGCTAGCATTCTTATTTTGAAATGTTATTTATAATTTCCCTATTGACATAGATAGTGTTGGTGTGTCGATCCTGACGCGAGTAAATGAGACGCATAGACATAAAATCAACGACAAGTGAAAGGGAGAAAACATCCTACACTCTCTTACGATTTTCGTCATTTACACGGAGAACTTCACGACCTACAACAGTGCATGTCATAAAACAAGTAAAGTATAAAAAATATTCTTTTCCTTGATTATTATTATCGAGTAGCCAGACGGAGGTCCTCTTCCACTGTCCCTTTTTAAACGGACTTTTAACAAAAAGTCACTTTTAAAATTAATTTTACGTTCCACTTTTTTTCCTTTTTAACGGGTTTCAGCCCTAACAACCGTTAGAAGGACGACGTCGAATGAAAATTTTATTATAAAAGTGGTCAGTTTAAAAGAAGATAGTGGGAGAGGCCCTAAGGCCCAATTTTGCTAACACTGCACCGCTTAACCCTGATCACTATGGTAAACAATAACGCTGACGAAATATCAAACACCAAGTAAACAGTGAAGTTATATTTTGTGAAAGTAATTTTTAAGCGTCGGCAGCCGATGATGTGTTCTTTATAGAACGCCGGCATCGATAGCGGAGACAATTTCTAGTTACAAAATAATCGACTAAGTTGTTGGCGACACTTTCGCTTATCAAAACACACAATTTAAGAAAACTATGTCGAAATTTTTATTATGTACTTGAAATTTGGAAACGTTATAAACAAAAATGTAACTCAATAGGTAAACTCAATTTATTACATGATGTAGCAAATTTAACAAAAACATCCATTATGGTAATGTCAATTGTACTTATAGCTTTTTTTTTATAATTTACAATCAACATTAATGTTAATAACTTAAGAATAAAAAAAAAAATTAGGCTGGCAAGGTATAAAAAAAAGTTTTTATACAATGTCACCTTTTTCTTAAATGTAGGCAATATAATTATCTAATAGACAATTGAATTGAGGAGTAGTGTGTGAGGCTTTTAAATAATACATATATTTTATATAATCAATCAATCAATAAGTGCAGCTTCAATACTAACATGCATCTGAATATGGTCCCTTTCAAAAAATTGGTGTAAGCGAAAAAGAAAATGTAATTTGATAAGTCATTCACGTGCCATAGTAATTCATACAGATAAATATTTTGTTCTTTATTATTATATTTCGTTAGAAATAAAATGAGATTTGTTTAATCACATTGTACAATTTTTCTTTTCAATTATTACTTTATATTATTATAATTATTCATATTACTTTCTGTATTATTTCAACATAGATTATAAATATGTTTGTTTTACAAGTAGTAATAGCCAAAATATTACAAAATAGGTCAACACAAAAAATGACCAAAGCATTAGGCACCCATCACACTAGCACCTCATGAAATAATTTTTTCATAGATATAAGAATATTACAATTTAAACAAAGAATGCACTCGGTGACAATTATATAAGGACATATAGCACCATATACTATTACGCCATTATGCCAAGCTTAGCTTAAATATACCAACAATTCAAACATATAAAGTGGTAACGATTGGTTTAAAATATTTAAAATACATGGAAAAAATGGATTGAACAAAGATCAGAGTATTTTGTTGTGGAAACTTTTTTACCATTTCAATGTGACCAATTACATTGGTATATTAAAACCTAACATTTTAATTACCAACTGATT